>JANHFT010003275.1:44094-54154 GCA_032467955.1 Pseudoxenodon macrops | reverse complement strand
ATAGATAGATAGATAGATAGATAGATAGATAGATAGATAGATAGATAGATAGATAGATAGATAGATAGATAAAAATAAAAATAAAAATAAAAACCGAGATCCCTGTTGTGGTTGGATTTTCATTTCAACTCTTAGCTTTCCATATTGCTCAAAAAGAACAAATTCTCTTAACATCAGTCTCTCAAGTCTTTGTTTTTTTATACCTAGACTAGGTTGCATCAGGTTTAGCTGAGTACCTGATAGTGCACCTTTGCTAACAATGGCTCTCTCCATTGGTATCTGTAAGGTTTTTTAAAATCTGGTTTTCTTTAGAAAACAAGTGTTGCAATTGTTAGACCTCTGAATATTAAACAGTCCTTTAGCGGTCATTTTCCAGATCTCTCAATTAATAAAAATGCAGGTTTACTAACCATTCTGGGGATTGTTTCAGAGTATTTGTGAGGTAGAGCACTATTTGTCAACCTCTAAAATATTGAAGCGTATTAGTTTAACTTCTGGCCCTTCACTAAATCGGGTTTGGGCGTGGCCAGCGCGTGACGCATCCAGCCTGCAGGCTGTGAATTTGACACCCTGATCTATATTATTGAAGAGCTACATTGTACTGCTGCACTGCTGGATCAGCTTCAACCAATTTGATGCCTTACATTTATATTGGATTTCAGCGTCCATAATACTGCAAGCAAGCATGGCAGTGTTGGAAGACATGAGATGCCAATGGCTGACCTTAATATAGAACAATGTTCACTGCAGAATTTAATACTCTTTATAATAACTTTCCTACTTTAAGCACAATTTGCTTAATGGTTGTTGACAAATATTTTGGGCAACAGAATTCTGCTCTTTGTATTTCAATAATTTCATTTTGGCTAAAGTGTCAAATACTTGTTTGGATTGCAATGATGTTCAGCTTCTCAGAACCCAGACATGTCAAGGTTGACAAGGGCACTGCCCTGATTGATACCTGTCTCATCTCTGATGGGAACCAGAAGGAGAGTATTAGCAGATGCCAAAGGACTGTGGAATACTGTAAAATGGGAATATTTTATTTTATTCAAAAGAGATTTATTTATAATTGGTTGAGATTTTGGTTTATTATGACCAAAAAAATAGCGTTGTATATTTCCATGATGTATATTACTTCCTTATTCTAGAGGATTAAAATTAACATCTTGCTGTAAATTGTAGGAAAACTTTTTAAAACTGTGGCTCTGGTGTCAGTTTCCTAACATCTAAATCATTGGGGGATTTATTGCAATATGTCGGCATCTTTTTAAGTAATATGCCATTTCTATCTACATCACTATAAACTCTACTTTGTGATTTTTTTAACCATTTCATTAGCTCATGGAAGGTTTAGCTATAGACAGAATTATTTCATATAAAGCATAAACAACTCATAAGTAATTTATATTCTATGTTCATTTCATATGTAACATTGAAATTGTGAAGGGTAGTGCGATAAGCTTTCTGCTGAGATTTAGAATGCCTGTTGACTGAAATAAATCCTCCTGTATTCAGTAGAGCCTATTCTCATATGTTTACTTTATTTATTTATTTAGTTAGTTTGTCAAACATATATGAGATAACAGGTATAAATATAAACATGGACATGAACACAGGAAATGGTTACAAATAAATGGGGACAGTAGAACAGGGACGGTAGGCACGCTGGTGCGCTTATGCATGCCCCCTTGCAGACCTCTTAGGAATGGTGTGAGGTCCACGGTAGACAATTTAAGGTTGAAGCTATGGGGGTTTGAGGATGTAACAACCGTTACATCTTGAAACATTCCAAGTATTTACTTGGAAATAGGTATTAGTGAACTCAGTGGTACTTATTTCTGAGTAGATATACACTTCTTTATTTCCATAGTGGTAAAATGGTGATCATACTGTCCATAGTGAGTACAGTCAGAAAGGCAGTAGTTCCTTCTGTTTAACTGTTTGCAAAACAAACTATGGTAATAATTGAGCTTGTATACTGCTTTTTCACAGATTTGAGTTTTGTGTGGGTATGTAAATCTCCAAACTACATTTCATCAGAACAGATCATGATCAAATTTGTTTCAGATCATGAATTGCTGTCAAATCATAATTTAAATTAAAACAGAATTTCCTGAAATTGCACATAATGGACTGTTGAGAAATCTTATCCTTTCCGGAAACCTGTGTTGTATTCAAACTTCAATATTTCATGGTTTCCCTTGGATCTGAAAAGAACCATCCATGAGGTTTTGAAAAATCAAAAAGCCAAGGCTACTCATTGCTACTCCCTCCGAAGAAGCTTTTTTTGAGACCTAACGAGGTGCTAATGATCTTCCCAGCTTTGCAGGCTTTTTTCACTGCTACTCCCTCTGAAGAAGCTTTCTTTTCAGCCCTAAGTCTTTGCAGGCTTTTTTCATTGCTACTCACTCCGAAAAAGCTTTTTTTCCAGCCCTAACCAGGGGATAAAATAATGTGCTGAAGCTGATCAGACTAAGGACACTAGCCAGTAGGCAGATTTTTAGGTATGCAGGTCTTGGTGTATTCGGGTCTTTTCCCGTGTAAGATTGAGAGTATACATGCAAGTCTTGGTGTATTCGGAGGGAGTAGCAATGAAAAAAGCCTGCAAAGCCGGGAAGATCATTATATATATATATATATATATATATATATTCTAGTTAGCTCATCTCCCTCATGGCTGTACAGTTGAGAGAGACCAAAAAACAATACACTGACGTAAACCTAGATTCTAGAGAAAATTCTAGAGAAAATTAAAAATAGCCCCAATCCTGTTGCATGTCTCTGCAGTTGTTTGGGTAAGTAAATAAGACACTTTGAAATTATAGCTTATAATTGGGTTTAAAGTATGCAATCAATTCTAAATTGCTAATGGCCTTTCTCAGTAAAACTAACAACATGATGTATTTTCTTTACATATTTAATATCAGGGTTCTTTAAATCAGTTTCTTAAAAAACTGGAAGAGGAGAAGAAAGATCTCCAGAACCAGCTGAAGGAGTATGAACTTAGACTGGATCAAGAGGCAAAGGTCTGTATTTACCATAGTTCTTCTAAAATATATCCCATCTTATGGTGCTTCATGGTCGCCTGTTATATTGATGAAAATAATGCTGTCACTGTATGATATACATACCTATATATACATATGCATCCTGGACTATGCCTATTCTCTAATTTCCTGTTTTATTCACTTATTTCTTCTTTTGGAATTTAGGCTTACCATAAAGTCAATGATGAACGGCGTGCATACTTAGCAATGATCTCACAAGTAAGTCTAAAAATCTCTCTGGAATGATAAGAAAATATTTTTTCCTAAACCTATCATTACTCTTTTCTTTCTGGACTTTCCTTGTCTATTTTAAGCTGATTCACCTCTTGGGCAAAAAATTCTGCAAAGCTGAGTCAACTAGAATGCTGGATGGAAATGTTAATCAGTCTTGCCATTTTCTTTCTGCCCTTGTAAACTTAAAGATTGGATATATGATGTTACTGATCCTTAACTCTTAACTAAACTGTGTATTGTATTAAAGTATATTACTTGTACACTCATAAATGTCATTGTTCATTATTCTTCTGCCCCCTGGTTCTTCCTTTCCCAAGTCTATTAAAATTAGTGGAAGCGTTACATCTGTACAAGAGCACTATCCTATGGAAGATAAACTATTTAATGAACCTATAAATGTAATTTTGTTTGGGGTTTTGCTTCAGATTACAAGTAAGAATAAATTCACCTATTTTACCTATCAGCAATCCATGGTATTTACATATATGTTCATTCATAAGTCACTTTGGATGTAACTTTCTTTCTTTTTTTTAAATTATACAAATTCAATGTTTGGAGCCTATCTTTAAAGCATCCAATATGGGATTGTGAGTATTATTTTCTTGCTTCATCTTTCCATTCTGCTTTGCAAAAATCCTTGGTGGAACTTGCTCTATTTTTCCACCTAATAGGACTAAAATTGCTTTACACACAGATGCAAATGCGTTCTCAGATATCATATGACATTGTTAAGCTACAGTAGCCCAAAACCAGGAGGAGTCTGATAATAGCTTTTCAGACTAGCACATTTTATTAAAATATATAACATTTATAAATATATTTAATGTTTTTAAAAGAGAAGGGTGGTTGAAAGTGAGAACAATAATTAAATTCCATTTTTAAGAATAATCTCCATTTGAATCTAAAAGTTTATAAAGAATCAGAAGGGCTTCCTTTATAAAAATAGGATGCATGAGACACTAGAAAAAAAATGTAAATCCTGCGACAATAATTTGATTTTTTTTCAGCTTACAAAATATATTCTTCTAAAAATATAATTAGCAACATAACAAAAAGGCATAGCAGAATTACAAAAAAAATTACTGTAATTTTAATAGAATACCTGTTCTACTTAAAATGTTATCTCTCCTAGAACCATTTGCAAAATTTCTCAAAGAGCATTGGTCTCCAGAACTACAGTTCCTAGTAGCTTTCACCATTGGCCATTTTTCCTGGAACTGTCAAATTGAAGCTTAGTAACATTTGAAAAGCCAGAGAGGACATTTTTCTAAGCTTCAGTATTCATGAATGTCTTTCTTGGCATGCAGTATTTAAAATACCAAAGGAATATTTTTTATTAGTATTTTTACCTCACATTGGAAATGTCAGCCTTTTAAGTGACAAGGCCTTAAACCAGGGGTGAAATCCACCAGGTTCTGGAGAACCGGTACTGGAAATTTTGAGTAGTTTGGAGAACCGGCAGATATCACCTCTGGCTGGCCCCAGGAGTGGGGTGGGAATGGGGATTTTGCAGTATCCTTCCCCTGCCACGCCCACCAAGCCACACCACATCTATCAAGCCACGCCCACAGAACCGGTAGTAAAACAAATTGGATTTCACCACTGCCATAAACCCTTTAAAGCTTAAAATATTTAAACCTAGCAGTTTGAAATATTTCTGGATTCATGAATTGCTATTGATCAGCTTGGGATAATGTTATTTTAATTAATATTAAAAAACATGTTTATAGAGTCAGCCCTGACATGTCATCATCACCTGCATTCTCCTAACTGGTTCTATCAGTGAGGCTTTGTTTGAGAGAGAGGGAGGAAAGGTTAATCAAATTTGTTTGTTGGTTTTTCTAGACTTACATATCATTTCAGTCACAATTGACTCTTCAGTAGCATTAGCAATATAATGTTAGTATTTTGAGCAATAATTTTTAATTGTGAAAAGCTGGAAGTTTGAAAAATATTCAGGTTTATGTGTACTTTTTCTTGAATTGTTTGCAATTCTTATAAAATGTACACATAAATGAAAACAAAAATATATTGGGATTTTCTAAAGATTAACAAATGTATTTATAAATGTATATTTATTTTTATGAATCAAAGCCTATTTCAATAGATGCACAAGTCTTGTTTCCAAAAATATTTATGTGCACAACTGCTATAGAAGGAAAATTGAATGAAGAGGAAAAATTACCTCAGTGACTGTAAATAAAGTAATAGGTAGTTATAACTATCACATTCATGTGTTATGTAATTGTGTTACTTAATTTATTTATTAAGCTTTTATAAGATAATTTTTTCCAGAGAATTCCTCAGAAATGGGGACCAGACTTTCTATTAACAATACCAGAGACAGCTGAGGCTACCTAAAAAGGATTGTATATGCAACCTCTTCATATAGACTTTTGCAAATTATAATATACTTATGATTGCTGCACTAAAATTAGTAATTGATTACAGTAACATATTTGATTGGATATAGCACAATATCATGTATTCAGTGGGGTCAGAATGATGAGGTGACATGGCAATAGTACAAAGAGTACTACTTGAGTTTGACTAAGGCCATGTACTTTCAAGAAAAGTGTTATTGATCGATTTCTTTATCTCCCAGGGATCTTGTTTATCAGTACTGTTTTTGTCTGTTAACGTTCTAATCTATGTTCCTAGTGTTGAACTGAGTTGACAGTAATTTTTTCTGGAAAAACGAATACAGGGAGCAAGGTGACTTTCTTGTCTTGACTAACACCGTCCTTTATATTCCATTTATATGCTATTTCAAACATAACTAATTCTGAGCAGTTTATAGCCCTTTAATAAGATGAAAGCTGTATCAGCATAAGTACTTGTATGTAAGAGATTCACCCAAATACAACCCCTCTTATTCTATAAAGATTTACTGAAAAAGCCAAAAGAAGTGGAATCTATCTGATGTCAGGGACAATGCTGTTCTAGATGGGTGACTCAGTGAATAAGAGGACCTGAGCCAAGATCCCTACAAATGGTCCTTCCTAAAGATCAGGTTCTGGAGATAGCTCTTTCTTCCAAGTCTTGATAGATGGGCAATGATTTGGGATAATAGATGATTCATAGATAACCAGGTCCTGAACTGGAGAAGATTCCTAACATGTCAACCCTAATTATTGTAACACCATGATGTCATTTGTTGTTGTTGCTGCTTAATACAAACCTACCAACTTAACTGTGGAAAGAAACTGACCCTCACAATGTATCAAATTGTTCAAAGGCAGGTAAGTTCAAGAAACAAGAGCCACTGGATTTAAAAAAATATTTAGAAAAAAAAATTAATTAGTAGTTGGGTACCCTAAAAGAAAACCTGTTAAATCTATCATACAACTCAACTTAATTTGCTTCCCCGTTTGGCTTGTTTGAGGTTCTTATTTGCAGTGATCCTGTATCTCTCATATTTACAACACCACCTACACATTACTCTCTGGGTTGTAGATATTGATTATAGGGTATTTTTAATTGTATTAACAAGGAGCAGTAGATAATCCTTCTAGCCAATATTCCCAAGTTTCTGGTTCTTATTGGAAATATCTGTTTTCTACTAATACAACTGAACTGAAATTAATATCTGAAGTCCAAAATACAATTTTGTTTTGTGCCAGATTCCTTCAATATCAAGCTGATGTGTGGGTGTACTTTAATCACATTTTCAAAACCTTTCTATAGCTAGAATTGTATGTTGTGGCAACCTGATTAGGCTAGAGACAGGTTTAAAGTTTTCTGTTTTATGAGAAAACAAATAAATAGAAGCTTCTAAGTTTTCCTTGTAATTGGAATGTCTTCTTATTGTTCAAAATTATAGACCTATAGTCTAATAATATTTTCCTCATGAATCAGTAAGCCTCTGAGTAATACAGTGTTCATGCACACGTGTGTGTTTGTGTGTGTATCTATATGCATGTATATTATTGTGTAATAAAGAAGATATACTTTGTCTTCTATTGTCTCAAAGAAATTGTTCTTTAAATAGTGTTAAAAGAAAATAAAGATACTGTATTTTACCTCTATTACGCAACTGCTATTCTTTTCATCATGTACAAGTCTAGGCAGAAGGCTGCAATTAGCCCTGAATCCATGTATTTAAACCAGCAGGCAAATGGTGCACTCTGTATAATTATCTCTTGTCTTATAGAATGAGGTACATTTGCTGAAAAACATTTCCATTTGTAAAACTAGCTCTTAGTGCATTTGGATTTTATAATAAATGTATATACATTACAGGGTGAAAAGAAAGAAAAGGGGAGAAATCAGTTACTGTATCTGGTCTATGGACATCTCTTTTTAACACCTGCATTCAGTAAACACTTAACTATCACTGAAAGCATTTAGTTTAATCTGTGAACATTCTAATGCCTGAGCATTGGAAACTGGATTAATAGCTGATTGCTCTTGAGATCTAAATAGGTTCCTTTTCATTCTTTTTCTTCCTGTTTTTGTGTGTTCTGTTATAAAAGGAAATAGTTTTGCTCTCTATCTTCAATAGAAGTAGAAGGTGCTGTTAGAGTAGTTTACATAGATGTTTCTATTGCTTAACTTGCCTAGATGGTCTATAGCAGTTATTCCTACTTTCTTAAACAAATATTTCAATAGTATCCTTTCAACTGATTCCAAAATGTACAATGAACAGGGAGTAAGTGCAGTGTACTTACTCCCTGTTATTGGCTCTATCCGTTTTGAATAAATTATAACTTTGTGCCAATCATTGGTGTCATCTCATCAATTTTCAGTAATGTCTGTGACACCAAATTTGTTTTCTTAAGTTAGCATTGCTAGTTCTCTAGTATTTCCTAAATTCTGTTCATTGGTATATAAATTTCAGAGGTTTTGAGTGCCAGTGTGTTATAATGTCCGAAACAAAACTGATCCTCATCTAGTGCTTATCTCTTTGTGTTCTTATTTTTTGACCCTGGTCCTTGGTTGTGTTTCACTTTGGCACTGTACTCCTGAGGGTGACCCCCTGCCAAACACTCTGTTTATTTTACTAAGATGTATCCCAGCTCTTCCCAGTAGTCTTTCATGAAAGTAGCATAGGCCATTGTGTAGAATCCAAACCCATATTGGCAACTTAAGTTGTTATCTCCTCTTGCTCTATAGCCTTCATTATCTTCTACTTCTAGATTAATGATTGGGGCGTGTCTTAGCTAGTCCTTAGTAATATCCTGCAGTCATTTTAAAATGAGCTATATGCCACATATTTTAATGCAATTTTTGGATCATAGTTCAAATACTAATGAAGTATACTTACTATAGGGACGTGGTAGCTTAGTGGCTAAGATGCTGATCTTGTTGATTGAAAGGTCGGCAATTCAGCGGTTTAAATCCCTAGTGCCATGTAACAGGGTGAGCTCCTTACTTGTCCCAGCTTCTGCCAACCTAGCAGTTCGAAAGCATGCAAGTAGAAAAATAGGGACCACCTTTGGTGGGAAGGTAACAGCATTCTGTGCGCCTTTGGCATTTAGTCATGCTGGCCACATGACCATGGAGACATCTTCGGACAGCACTGACTCTTTGGCTTTGAAATGGAGATGAGCACCGCCCCCTAGAGTCAGGAACGACTAGCACATATGTGCGAGGGGAACCTTTACTTTTACCAGGATGAGCTAGGAGGCTGTAACATTTTCCCAAGAAAAGTTGGCACCTGCCTTTCCTTTATTTTGCGTAGGACTGGCGTCGTGATGATGAATATTGATTACAAATACGATTACTCCTGGTTTTTGGAGACAGCTCAGAGCGGGGTGGGGGCATAATAAAATCCCTCTTTGGAGAAAAAAACACGACAACAACGGAGATAAGAACGGCCATAAAGCCAAGCCTCATAAAACAGATCCATTAAAAACTCTGCAAGTACAGTAGCACAATTATACAAGGGGAGCTCGGTATTAAAAGGTCCCATCTCTTATTAGATCAAGGCTGGCTTTGAAAACGTTGATGTTTTGAACCCGGTGATTTCTTTCCTGGGTTTCAATCTCTTGGCTTCTTGGGAGTGGAACGTTTTTTTTAAACATTTGCTAGTGTTTGGGTTTCAATACATATATGCCTCCTCCTCCTTTTCCTCCTCCTTTTCCTCCTTCTCTTCCTCCTCCTCCTTTTCCTCTTCTCCTTTTTCTCCTCCTCCTTTTCCTCCTCCTCCTTTCCCTCTTCCTTCTCTTCTTCTCCTCCTCCTTTTCCTCCTCCTCTTCCTCCTCCTCCTCTTCCTCCTCCTCCTCTTCCTTCTCCTCCTCTTCCTCTTCTTTCTTTTCCTTCTCCTCCTTTCCCTCTTCCTTCTCTTCTCCTCCTCCTCCTTTTCCTTCTCCTCCTCCTTCTCCTCCTCTTCCTCTTCTTTCTTTTCCTTCTCCTCCTCCTCCTTCTCCTCCTCTCCTCCTCCTTTTCCTCCTCCTCTCTCTTCCTTCTTTTCCTCCTCCTCCTTTTCCTTCTCCTTCTCCTCCTCTTCCTCTTCTTTCTTTTCCTTCTCTTCCTCCTCTTCCTCTTCCTCCTCCGAGGATGCTGCCATGCTTTAAACGAATAACAGAGTTGGAAGGGACCATGGAGGTCTTCTAGTCTAACCCCCTGCCCTATACTATTCTGTCCAGTCTCTTCTTAAAAACCTCCAATGTTGGAGCATCCACAACTTCTAGTGGCAAGCTGTTCCATTGATTAATTGTTCTCACTGTCAGGAAATTCCTCCTTAGTTCTGAGTTGCTTCTCTCCTTGGTTAGTTTCCATTCATTGCTTCTTGTCCTGCCTGAAGGTGCTTTGGAGAACAGCTTGACTGCCTC
>JANHFT010003274.1:89774-102202 GCA_032467955.1 Pseudoxenodon macrops | reverse complement strand
CTATCTATCTATCTATCTATCTATCTATCTATCTATCTATCTATCTATCTATCTATCTATCTATCTATCTCTACCTACTTGGGTCAAGACTTCAGAAAAGCTCTCAAATATTGCAGCTTTAAAATACAAGTTATAGACATTTGCTAAGCTATACATTTTTCTCCTGAAGTAGCAAACTGTGAAAACTAAATGGACCAAGTAACACAAAAGTCAAGCATTAGTGTCACTGACTGTATCCATACATTTCAGGACTGTACTTCTTCAAGTAGATACGCACACTAATCCACATTAGGATCATTAGTTTAATTCATTTTGCGGTTTTACTACCTTGCCACTGTTTTTGAATGAGACACTTGTCCTTTGTGACTCATTCTGCTACTGCCACTGATTTCCAAATAGAGATGGTAGCTTTCAGTAATTACAATTTAAAGAATGTTTTAAGAAATGGAATGCCACTGACTGATCATGTGGTGGGTGAAAAGAATTATGATATGACAGAATCCATCTAGTTTTATGGAGAAGCAAAAGAACTGACTTCATTTTATCACAGATGTGTGGCAACATAAAGACATTAGAAGCCCTTCAAAAGTTCCTAGTATGTCAAGGAAATGCTAGAGACATCCAAAAACTTAAGAAGGCAGGTAGAACCATCCTATAAAAGCCCTAGCACTTTATGTAGCATGTTGCATGCATACCTGACCAAATTGTAAATATATAATGAAAGTGCCAACAACTAATGAAAGTTGCTTAATATGACAGATAAATTTAAAAGAACATCTAGGGTCATGCATCTCTACAAATTGTTAACATCAAAAGGATTTGTTTACTTAACTATTCATTTTCATTGCTTGAACACAAGTAAATTTTCTATTTTAATTACAACATATATTTTAAGATAATAGTTTAAATAGGGTATTATTTTGGTTTTGAAGGAATTTATGATGTAAAACATCACTGTGAATACCAAATGATTCTGCTCATTATCACAAAAGGTAATAAAGGGCATTTATTGGAGCAAGAATAATCATTATGAAATTAAATATAGACTGAATTGGGATTTGATTCTGACAGGTTAATTCTGCAATCTATTTCTCAGATAGTAAGTTCCAATAAACATATTGAAACATCCCATAGAATTGAATGCATGTCATTCAGGGGTGAAATACAGCAGGTTCTGAGAGGTTCTGGAGAACCAGTAGCGGAAATTTTGAGTAGAGGACCAGCAAATACCACCTCTGCTGGCCCCAGAGTGGGGTGGGAATGGGGATTTTGCAATATCCTTCCCATGCCACGCCCACCAAGCCACGCCCACAGAACCGGTAGTAAAATACTTTGGATTTCACCATTGATGTCATTGCACTGGAAATAAACAAACATGTGGGAAGAAATAACTGCTTTTAATCCAAGTGATAGTGAATAAATGGAAGAACAAAGCATTTATGTTAAAGGCATTCAATATTATATTTTATATTGTTCTATATTCTACATTCTATTGTTTCCTAAAACGTTATAAGATGGAAGCATTCCCTGAATAATCTTTAGCATGAATTCTATAACTTAATGTTGTTTTGAAATAACATAGGCTACATGTTTGTCATAATAATACATATATATTTTTACTTTCTTCTCAAATGTAAATCCCATTTTATTCATTTTATTTATTTGTTTATACCTTCAACTTCTATGTATTAATCTTGAAACCCGATAATGCATCAAACTCTTTTAATTTGGTGATTAATGTTTCAATTTCCTTTAAAGGATCTTCCAGAACCAGTATCAAGTCTTATGCAAAAATTCTTATTTATTATGTTTCTCCAAAGATTTCAAAACAGAACAGAAAAGAATAACAGAGCTGGAAAGGATCCAGTCTAACCACCTGCTCAAGCAGGAGACCTATCATTTATATATTGGTTTAAAATCTTTACCATCACAATCCTCTCATCTTGAGTTATCAACGCACTGATGATGTTACCTAGTTGAGTAATGAAATGTCTACAAAAAAAACAACCAAGCTCAGAGAGTATCAGGGACTCCAGAGTTATACCCTGAGCTGTTAATATTCTCTTCTATTGCTGACTTATATGTCTATTCAGTATTTCAAGAACCAAATAGACAAGAGATGAGACAGTGGGCATCCCTATTTTGCTCCTTTTTTGTATCTCACAGGGTTCTGTTACATTTCCATTAACATTATTTGTGCTTTCTATGAAGTGTAAATTTATCCATTTTATGGAGTTCTCTCCAAAATCATATCTTCCAAAGTCTTGAAAAAACAAGCCTAATTCAATTTGTCAAAGGCCCTCCCTGCATCTAAGAATATAATTGTGGCTTGTTTTTGTATTATGTTTCTCTAAAGATTTCAAAACACAACACAACAGAATAGAATAACAGAGTTGGAAAGGATCCAGTCTAAGCACCTGCTCAAGCAGGAGACCCTCTATCATTCCAGACAAACGGCTGTCCAATCTCTTCCTGAAAACCGCCACTATCCAATACATTTATAATATTGTTCTTTAGCTGTCTTGTAAGTTAAAAACCCACCTTGAGTTTCATTAAGAAATTCTTGCAAAATTATTTTCAGTCTTAAATTAGAATTATGATAAACAACCTGTATTAGAATTATGATAACCTGTTGTTGTTATTCAATAATGATATCAGCTTATACAATAGTTTCTTGTCAAATATTGTCCCTCTTCACATATTAATGCCTCTTTCAACTTTCTGGTGTGTTTCTTTCCTATAGGATAAAGTTCATTATATTTTGTAAAGGTTGCAAAAGTTTTATCCTGAAAACCTTTATAATATGGATCTGATAACAGAGGTGGGTTCTGAATCTTCTTACTACCGGTTCACTCAGGGTCGTGCCTCGAGTGCGCACACAAAGAGCACGAGGAAGTCAAAAACTAGTTCTGCACATGCGCAGAAGCAAAATCCAAGATGGCAGCGCCCCATGGAGACACTAACAGAACCGGCTCTGTGACATCATCACACAGATACTACCATTTCTATAGAACCGGATAGAACCAGTAGGAACCCACCTCTGTCTGATAACCATCTAGTCTAGGCCTCTTTCTTAATGAATCTGTTTTTATAGCTTCAGTAACTTCCTTTATGGTTGTAAGCCTACTCATAATACATTCCTTGATAAATTTTGTTTCTTTAGATATTCATTTATTTTGTCTATAGAAATGCCACTTTATATATAAGTTGGGATAATATTGATGAAATACTTTTACTATGACTGCATTGTCCATTAGTACAGTATCTCCTGTATTATCCATTTTTAATCTCTTTTTACATAATTTGTATGCTACCACTTCTCTATATTTGCAAAATTAAAATCTACATAATTCATTTTTATTTTCATTTTTCTTACTGTTAACATAAATAATTGTCAATGTAAAAACTTATACATATATTTAAAGGTTTTACAATACCAGACTCCATGGAGATGAGTAACAAAATGAGTGGAAAGGCAAAGAGTCACAAACTCACTGAATTTTAAAGGTTTACAAATATTATTATGTTATCTTACATGCAAGAACTCTTTCTTTGAAAATTAATCCTCAATAACTTAAATTGCTTTAGCTGAAATCATATCATACATTTTTTATTATCTAATTAATTTTCTAAATGTCACCGAAATGCATTTTCACTGGAAAATACATTTTATTTTATATCAGAAAGTTTAGGGTTTTTTTTAAAAGAAAAACTTTTGAGTATTTAAAAACCAATAATAATTATTTAGCTACAACACAGTTTTAATTTCATTAAGGGAAAGAAGAAATAACAATAAGAAATCCATGAAAAATATGGTGAAGTATCTCAACAGTTTTGCCTTGGGATGTTAATAAGTTTTTAAAATATTTATCAAGGAATAAAACCAAAACCAAGCAACCAAAATATGATTTCTGTATTTATTTGAAACATATCCTTCCTTCTCATCAGGAAGTCTCTCTAAATTTTCTACATAGTAAGAACCCCGTAAGGTAGAGTTGGGCTGAGATAGTATGATTGGATCAAAGATACTCAATGAACTTCTATGGCTGAGGGTGGACTACTCTTCCTCCATCTAATCCAACATTGTAGGAAGTTAGCATCCACCCCTCTACTAGAAAAATGAAATATTCTAGCAAATATTTAAAAGTCAGAATATTATATTTCCCTGGATGAGAAATGGAGAAACATGTGTTTTTTTTAAGGCAGGAAGCAGACTCACTCTTAATAGCCCCCACCCTCCTCAATAGCCCACAGCTGATGTCTGCACTTAAGAGATAACGAGATGGCTAAGTCTATTCATAGGCAAATGCCATCACCCAAGATCCAACAAAGGTAGGATTAACCCTCTACCCATCTAGCAACAGAACTCACCACATGGCACCTGGGAAGATTACATCATCCAGCAAGGCTCAACCAAGCCTGGGATTCAGGACAGCCTAGAGTTACCCCTGTATGACCCCATGGGAGTCTGACAACCAATCAGAACACAAGCTCAAATTCAAAACCCAACAGTGGGCATAAAACCCAGGAACTCCCAGCATCTCTTCCCTTTTCTGCTCAGGAACTCAAGCCATGTGATCCTGTTCATCAATAAACCTTCTTTCCAACCAATTTTCATGAATCCAGTGTTTTCCCCCCCACTTTGAATGGAACCCAGATGGACATTTCTTCCAACAACATCTTCACCATTAAACCAAACAATCTGTTGGCCCATGTTTTTCTCTCTCAGATCAATCCATGATACAGGGCTGTTATAAGGATAACATGAGGGGAGAATCAGGTGTCCACTGTATTCCATTTCTAGAAGAAATAGATCAGTCACATAATTAACATTTTCCATCGAGTTCTCAATTATTATTCAGTTAATTGGGTAATAATGTCTTTCTTAAATGAAAGAAAGTTATCTCTTTTCAATGTTCCATTTGGCAAGTGGGAGGCCAAAAACACTGCAAAAGTAAGTAAGCAAGTAAATAAATAAATATGAATGTTTTCATATATGACTCATTGCTTGTTATTTTTAATTGTTGAATGTGTGAGACATTTGCAGAATTCAAACTGGAACCCAGTCCTCAGTTTCTGGAATTCTTGTCATTGTTTTAATGTAAGCATTGAAAATGATTTTTTCCCCTCACGATTAATATGAAATATTTTTTGACTTATGGATGCTCTGTCTGGAGATAAAAGTCATTTCCTTGAGAATAGACAGCCCCTTTTCCCATTTTTCCAATTTATATTTCTTTATTTCCTAGAGTACTTACTGTTCTACCTAATCCATAGAAAGGGATTAATCTTTATTCTGTATTATAAAGTACTTTTGGCAGCCCACTTCTCTGTCTGATCCCTTTCCCCCCCTGTCTGTTCACAGCAAAGTTGAGAACAGAGAATTCTGTCAGATAGAATTAGGCAGATAGTCTTTAATCCCTCTTAAAATGCACAAATTTGTGCAGTTCCCAGGTTGAATGTTTTGTTCTAATATGGGCAGTCTAATTTGAAGCAAAAAAAAAGCACAAAAAAAGCACGAGAAAGCAAAATAAATACACTTTGGGAAATTAGTAAGAAACCAAAGGTGGGTTACTACCGGTTCTATCTGGTTCTATAGAACCAGTAGTAACTTGGTGATGATGTCACGGAGCTGGTCCTGTCAGAGGCTCCGTGGGCGCTGCCATCTTAGCTTTTGCTTCTGCGCATGCACAGATGCTAATTTTTGACTGTTGCATGCGCACATGCGCTTCACGTGCGCACAAGCAGCGCAACCCTAAGCGAACCAGCAGTAAAAATATCCAGAACCCACCCCTGTAAGAAACATGTGGGAATAAGCACAATATTCCTCATCTGTCTGCATAATGATGTAATATAACGTTACTAGAGATAGATTTTGAGAAGCAAGACAAGGTTCTATCAGTCTAATTCCACTAGCATAGACATTACCATCTGTAGGCAACACAAAAGGGGTGAAAATAACGAAACACACATTGTAAAATTCCAACACAAACTCTGCCCTTTTTTACTTGTGTCACAATGTCTCGTGCAACCGTTTAAGCAGCAAAATGTGCATTGTGACATCAATATGTATATCATATCACTATAACAAAATTATGACATTGCTGCAGTCATCTTGAATGGAAGTCTTCTATCATAAGAGAAATATCTGTTCCATTCATTCCAGGAGTGTCCCATTTTGATTCTGCTTCTGTGAGCATTTTTAAACTCTTTGCATTGTTATGCGTTTGGTTGCTGCTTGCAAGAATTATTTCACTACTGAATATTTAATTTAAATGCTCCAAGAATATTCAGTCCCCATCAAATTGCCATCTCTTATGCTCCATGCCAGGTAAATGTGTTCAATCGAATACTGCATTCTAACCCTAATGTTATTTGCACATCTTTACCTTATTGTCTACTTGAGGATTACTTAAATCACTCAATATGACAAGTTCTATTGCTTAGCCATATGGAAAAGTAGCTCATTACCCCACTGAAAATTGGTGTTGCATATGTGAAGTAATTTTTACACCTGAGTGTAAAATCATTTGTAACTGGTTGTCTGAGACAGTTTCCCATCATTCCATTTAAGGTGGTCTGTTTTTCTGTAACCTTATAATATACAGAATGGAGAAAAGTTCTATTTATAAGAATATGTTAAGATCATAAAACTTTTATCCAGATGGGAATACAGAACATGTTGCCCTCCAGATGTTCTTGGAATTCTGTTTCAACCTACTTCAATCAACAATTCCAGTGTGGACAGATGTGAAGCATTGTAGATGAACAATGTGTAAGGCTCTTCACCCTTTATTCTATTCCGTAACATATTACATGATATGTTGGCTAGTTTTGGGTTTAAAGAAAGAACCTAATTGCAGACTGCGGGTTTCTATCTGTGTTTCTTTGGAGAATGATTGAAAATTAATGTCACGATGTAAATTCAGATTTAATCAACAGTTGTGTATAACAAACACTCCCACTAACCAAACTGTTCATTGCACTGAGGTTTCACTGTACTACATGTTCCTCATTCTGATCCTGGCATATTCAAAAGCTTGCAATGTACATTTCTAACAAAATTTGAAATTAAAGAAAAATGTACTTGTGATGCCGTTCTCTAATGTGAATTTTGTACGACAAACGCATTGAATAATTATGCAAACAAAAATGCATTGTTTACTGAACATTGCACATAAAGATGTCCTACTCAATATTATTTACTCAAAATGTCTTTATTCGGATTTAAAATATTTATTGTCCCTCTTGTATGCAACATGCTGCAGAAATGCAGAATAATACATTATAACACAAAATGACACCCCAAATTTATCTGTCTTGTACTCTTCCTTTAACAAGTAAATAAATAAGAAAACAGATGAGTTATCTGGTATAAACAGTTTTGCTTTTACTCATGTATGAGCATTAACTATTTTCAATTTATAGTACAGGTATCTGTTTAATCATGTACTTGTCATATAGATAAAGCTGAGGTATCTGGAGTCTTCTAGTTTTTTCACTACTCCTCTGATCAATTGTAGTCATTGTAGTAAATATTCAGAAATAATAATTAATTTAGCCTGACAACCACTAATGAGATTTCTGATTTCTATTGTAAGGGAGGGAGGATCCAGTACTGAGAAGACTGAAATGGGTTGGTGCTTCAGAACTTGATTTGGGGAAAGGATTTTGCAGGACTTAATGAATCTCTTAATACTTCACTCCAGTTTTTTCAGAAATGAATACACCTGGTCTGCTTAGATCTCTTGGTGGCTTTTGATACTTCCTTGCAGCTAGTTTTCCTGGTTAAGGCGGGATTTGAACTCACAGACTTCTTTTTCTAGCCTGGTGCCTTAAACACTATATCTGTGATGGCGAACCTATGGCACATGGGACGGAGGTGGCATGCAGAGCCATCTCTCCAGACATACCAGCCATCGCCCGTTGTTCTTCTGAGTTCTGGCACGTGCATGCATGATGTCCAGCTGGTCTTTGTGTGCAGGGGAATGCCAGAAACCTGGAAGAGAAGTTCCCAGTGCACATGTGTGTGCCGGGAAACTGAGCTTCCAGTTTCCAGCATGCACATGCACGCCAACCATCTAGTCTTCACGCGCACATGCATGCCAAAAATCAGAAGATCAGATCTTCTGCTTTCCACTGCTCCCCCATGCACATGCATGCTCCCGTTTCAGCACTCGGTGCCGAAAATGTTCACCAATACTCCACTAGACCAGGGGTCTTCAACCTTAAACACTCAAAGAGCCATTTGGACCCATTCCTCACAGAAAAGAAAACACCGGGAGCCACAAAACCTGGGTGTGCATGGGCAACTCGACATCACTCACTTCCACCAATCACATGACGACCCCTTAGCCACGCCTACCCACCCGGTCATTAGAGCAGAGAACTGGTTGTTAAAAAACACAGGGAACCACAAAATCCTTTTGACATCTCTCTCCCCCTCCCTTCCCTTCCCTCTCTTCCACCTCTCTCTCTGTATCTCCCTCTTTATCTCTCTGTCTCTGCCCTGGCAGCTTCTCCATCCCCCGCCGTCGCCCTTACCTTCTCAGGCCAGGCTAGGAGTGACTGGGAGGGGAGGGATCATCCAGTGGTGGGATCACCCAACAGGAAGCCACAGCAGAGGGTCCAAAGAGCCGCATGCGGCTCCGGAGCCGCAGGTTGCTGACACCTCCACTAAACCAAACTGGCTCTCTTTTATTAAGGAGCGAGATGGTAGTCACAGATCCTTTGTTCATTTTTCTAAGCGACCTTTAACCACATCTATTTTGATGTGTCTATAAAATATGAGTTTTATTTTCTTGATCTAAGTCATATTTTCTTGACCCAAGTGATGCTTTTTTTCTCTTGCCAATGCAGATAAAGAGACCAAAGACTACAATAAAAACTATTTAAGAATCAACTCCCTAGAACAGAGTCTAATGGGAGAGAAAAAAATGTCAGATGAAATTGATGACATGAAATGTGCCCGTAGCCACTCAATCAACCTTGCTTCTTAATTCTCCTCCCAACTAGAACATTTATTCCTGGAAGTGTTAATAATACCAGATAGTCATTATTCTGCAGTGAGGAAGAGCACAAGAGGTCACTTCCTCATTAAAACAGGAAAATTAAGTGCATTGGATTTAAAACTTTGTTTCATCTTTTATTCAACATTATTTAGGAGAAATGAATCCTGCCTAATGAGAGAAATCTCATGCCCGAGATGGGACATTTGGGAGTGGCAATACTTTCCGGATGAAATGACACAGTTTTAATATCATATTTAAAGAATCTAAAAGGCTAGAGATGTGAGGTTGAATTTGTTTGCATTATTTCATAGTGCCCAAGGGGACTTGTATATGGCCCTTATATGCGCATGTGTGTGGTTGGAACTGCTGTTAGAAGAATTGCCTCAGAGACGTCTACGGTACGTGAGTTGCTGTTTGTGATTTTAGACCTGTTATTTGTGAGTTAAAGCTGCGGAAACCACTGACATAGTGTGGTAGCTACTTCTTCAGTTGCAGTGAACACCAGTTTTTCAATGGGCGGTAGGAACAACCGTGAGGAACAAGAACTAGAATCGCACTCAAGATAATGGTCAGAAATAAAGGGATCTGAGTCCTGGGTAGAAACGTAATTTGAGCATGTGACTCAATATCCCTCTCGCTAGTTTTCGAAGAATTGTAGGGTGAGGCACATCTAGTTTCACAATATTCTGTTACTGCAATGTTGTAATAAAACATAAAAGTATTCTGGTGTCCTAATCTAGTCTACTTTGAAAAACTGGCAGCTTTTGATGAATAATAGAGTTCTAGTGGAACCTTTTAGAGAATGCAGTTTTTAGCATCCTGTCGAATAGAATTCTAAACTGTGCAAGCATCAGTTACATTTATTTATTTGTTTTGAAACGTTTATAGCTGCCCAACATCTCTGTTCATAACCCCAAAGTAAAACAATATCAATCTGAAAATGAAACAAAAATGGCTTGCATTGCCTTTATGAACCTATTGTAGTGATGGCGAACCTTTTTCTTCTTGCGTGCCAAAAATGGCAGGGAAGCCTCCTGAAGTCTCCGGAACACGAAAAATGGCCATATGGGAAAACTGGAAGTCTGTTCCCAAACTTCCGGTTTGCCCATTGGGTCGTTTTTTGCCCTCTGGAGGCTTCCTTGAAAGCTCCTGAATCCTCCGGAGGGCGAAAAATGGCCGAAAATCAAGTCCGAAAATCAGCTGGCCAGAGTGCGCATGTGCACTGGAACTGACAGGGCAATGCCTCGCGTGCCCTCAGAAATGACTCCACGTGCCACCTGTGTCATCCGTGCCATAGGTTCGCCATCACTGTCCTATCACCTTTAGTCATCACCTACCACATATAGTGTGTGTGTATTTATATTTCTATAAATATTATCCAGAGTGGTTGAGAATATTAGCTCAGCCCACATTCCTGACCTTATGAAGCTTCGAGATCTATGCAGCCATTCCAGGCAATACCATTTGACCCTCGCTCCCTCCACCCAGCTATGAGCAGGAAGGTCAAACTGGTGGTGGATTTTGGTAAGTCTTGGAAGTAATTTCGTCACATGTTTGATTCAAGCTCCAGAGAGAATATACTTGATTAACTAATGGTCTGGTCTTTACAATTTGTTTTAGTTTCTCTTCATAGAGAGAAACTTACCATATTTTTCAGAGTATAAGATACACTTTCCCCCCTAATAGAGGATGGAAATTTTGGTACGTCTTATACACTAAATGTAGCCCTACCCACCTGCCGACCCCCACCCTTTGGCCTCTGCCTCCCAGCAATTAACCTCCTTGCAGCAAACAGCAAACTACAAGCAGCCTGTTTCAGCTTCAGCACAGCCTGATTAGCACAAGCAGTTAATTGTCTGTTGGATCGACCTCCCAACCCTCAGCTGTTTGAGGCTGCTGCCTATTGCCTCTTGCAAGCAGGCCAATTGCTGAGAGGCAGATTTTTTTTCTTGTGCTAATCAAGCCGTGCTGAAAACGAAACTAAAGCAGACTGTTTGCAGTGCTGGGAGGCAGAGGCAGAGTTATTGTGAGTGTTTTATGAGTTTTATGTTCTTTGTGTCCTTTTGTTGTAAAAATTTATGTCTAGAATCAACAATTAGCTGGAATTTAAAAAGCATTTCACTAACTTAATTAAAATGTTACCTGAAGGAAAATAAAGAGAAGGGAAAATAGCTGTACATCTAACAGATTGTGTGTTGAATAACTTACTGATTCCGATTACAATACCAATCTATGCAAAGGAGAAAAAAAACTTAAAACAGTCCCAAACTGGTAAAATTTCATATTATTTCCCATATTCGCACTAGCATCTATCTTGTTTTCCTCCTCAAAAAAGGTAGGTGCATCTTATAGCCCGGAGCATCTTATACTCCAAAAAATATGGTATCTTCTTTCAGGGTACAATTGCATCTCTTCAAACATATTTCTTTCTGTATCCTGTTCAACAATATGTATTTCCTTTTTCTTTCCACAGTCTATTTCCTCTGCAAAATCCAGTGTTCCAAAACATCTTCCTAATCACTCGCTTCTGGGTGTAACCCTTGTTCACTTGGATGTGGTTTTTCTTTTTCTTTATTCTTTCAGGAAAATTGCCTCCATGATCGGTTTCTATGTAGCAACCTTTTTTTTTTTTGGTGGAGCTGATAAATCTTCATTCTCTCTCATCAGCTGAAGTGTGGCGAGTCAGCATTTCAGTCTTCTGACTTTTTTTCTTCAAGGACCACTACAAGTTTCACTTGCTAAAAATAAATGCCAGGTTGCTTTCGGGCAGGAATACAAACATGGTTTTCCAAAAGTAGATATTCCTGTCTGTTCATCCCCACCCCCACCTGTATTACTTCTCTTTGTTCCATTTTTGGGGTTTTAAATAAACCATGTATACATTGTTGATATCAAAGAAAAAAGGTTTTAACAATCCCCACCCCCAATTCCCTGCTGGCAAACTCCTGTTCATTCTTCTTATTCACTAGTTCATTGCATTTGCTCCCTGAAATCTGACTGCTTTATATTCTTCCTATAGCAGAGGTGGGTTCCTAATGGTTCGGTCTGGTTCTACCAAACCATTAGTAACTTGGCAGCTCAGTTCGGTAGAACTGTTAGTGACCTGGGCCTGCCACACCCCTGAGCCGGTTCTTTCACTGCACCCTAGGTGCCGCCATCTTGGTTTTCACTTCTGCGCATGCGCAGAAGTTTTTTTAAGCAATGTGCATGTGCGTGGCCCAGAGGTAGATTCCTAATGGTTCGGACAGGTTCTACTGATAGGTAGATGTTGATGTCACGAAGCTGGTTCTGCCATCTTTCTTTGGGGGGGATTTCTTCTGTGCATGTGCAGAAGTCAAGTTTCCAGCACTGCGCATGTGTCACCATCTTGTTTTCGGCCTTTTTTGGGGGGGAATTTTGGGGGGCTTTTTTCTACTG
>JANHFT010003274.1:78487-89674 GCA_032467955.1 Pseudoxenodon macrops | reverse complement strand
ATGGCCGCAGCCCCCCCCGCCCCGAGCGAACCGGCAGTAAGAAGATTCAGAACCCACTTCTGTCCTATAGCCCCTGTTTACTCAGCAGGAATCAGTTATTCAATCACAACAGGAAGTCAGTAGTTCTCAGCATATATCTTTTTATAATCAACAACTATTCAGAACATAAACTTTTCATCTATCTTAGCTAAGCACACAGGTTTTCAGAATGCACAGGATCTCTGGTCACTCTCCTCCCTTCATGGTCTTTTCTTCCTGTTGAACTTCATAGGCAAACTCCTATTTTCATTTGGTCACAAGGCAGGGATCTCAAAAGTATGGTATCAAACTTCCTGGCCAACCTTCAATCAATATTTGATGTAGGCAGGCACATAGAAGTGGGTTCCTACCAATTCGGACCGGTTCTACCGAGTACGTAATAGGCCGCTGGTGACGTCACAGAGCTGGCTCTGCTCTGTGGACACTGCCATCTTTTTTTAAAAAATTCAAATGTTTTTCTTCTGCGCATGTGCAGAAGCCGAGTTTCCGGAACTGTGCATGCGTCACCATCTTGTTTTCTGTCTTTTTTTGGGGGGAATTTTTCGGGGCTTTTTTCTACTAAGTATGAGCGCGCCTACGTGGCACAGAAGGCAGCAAACCGCCGGTGATATAAATTAGAACCCACCCCTGCAGGCACACTCAAAAAATCAAATGTGCCAATACTTCCCCCCCCAAACAGGGAAAACAGTTTAAATAATGCCAACATAAATATTAATTTGTATTGTATTGTAAATGCCTGTCCTACACAAAGAGTGGGCATTAACAATACATAACTAGTGAGAATGGACAGTGCTCAGATTCAGGTTGGAAGAGCTGCTTTGAAACAGCTAGGGCTAGAATGCAGCATCTGTGATATTAAAGCAGCTGCATTTTGTTTGCAAGACTATGAGTGGTGCGGTGGCCTAGAGGTGGAGCTTTTGCCTCACAATCATGAGGCTGTGAGTTCGATCCTAGGTTAGAGGCGGATATTTCTCTCTCTGGGCACAATGAGAATATATCTGCTGAATATAACTCCGCATTGACGACAGGAAAGGAATCTGGCCAGTAAACACTTAGCTCCATTCAGTTGCCCAGACTCCACCCCGCAGTTCTGTGGGCATGGCTTGGTGGGCGTGACAGGGGAAGGTTACTGCAAAATCCCCATTTCCTCCCAATCAGCTGGGACTCAGAAGGCAGAGAATAGATGGGGGCGGGTGGTATTTACCGGTTCTCTGAACTATTCAAAATTTCTGCTACCGGTTCTTCAGAACTGGTCAGGACCTGCTGAAACCCACCTCTGCATATACCTGCGGTGGGAACCTTCTCTCAGTAACCTTAAAACCCTAAGCAAAGATTCAACTATTTTATTAAAGCACATCTCCCAGATTAAAACCAAAGCTACAATAATCAAGTGTAAAAGTTAAAATTCTCTGGAATTCAGTGTTCTGTGTCTGCTCTGTAAAACCCAGTTTAGCACAGCTTACTAAAAAAAGGAAAGGGGGTGGGGTCCGCAAACTCATACATTTTAAGTTTATCAGTCCAAAGTATTGTCTAAGCAGATATGAAACTATTCCATAGAATTAGACAGTGAAACTTGCTGAGGAAAAATACATATTTTAAAATAAATCACCCCACGTTCTTGCCTCAGTTTAATCCTATTAACTCTAAATATAGTAGTCCATTCCATACCTACTGGAGGCTAAGCAAATAGTCCTAAGAAAGCTTGATTGCATCATTTAAGTAGTCATATCTACCCGTATTGCCTGAATATCATATACTACTAAGAAACTGTCTTAGTTATAAATAATTTAATTATAGAAAACACGTAGTGTAAAATATATTAGCGTTCTAAGGCTAACGGTCACTTCCATCATTAGGAAAACTACTCAGAAATATTTGTAACTTAAAGCCTGTTCAATTCTTGTCTTATTTATTTGCCTCTTACCTTGAACTGCAAATAAAATTTTGATAATGAATAGATAATCATCTATCCTGCATGGTGGCAATTATCTTGCTATTAATACCGGCAAGCACCTTTCTCTGGTGGAATCAAATCAATTAAAAATCTATGAAGAGCTCCTTCAGTTTTGAACTCAATGTTTAAAACTTTTCCTTTTCCAAACTTCATGTTGCAGAATTACACACCCTTGGAGAGTTAGCTATTATGCATCTAATCTTTTGATATCTTTTCTTTTCTTCTACCCCAGTTCACTGAGTTCCAAAATAAATGTTTGGTGTAAAGCTTAGTGATAATATTCAATAGGCTGAAGAGTCAATAACTGACTGGATTAGATTCCCATTTTCCCTTTGTTAATTGATGGAAAATTAACTGTGTGTGTGTGCGTGTGTGTGTGCGTGTGTGTGTGCGTGTGTGTGTGGGATATATATGGGATTCAAAAAAATTACTGCTGGTAATATGGGCATGATTTGGTAGGCATGGTGTGGCTTGGTGAGCGTGGCTTGATTGGCGTTGCTTGGTGGGCATAGCAAGGACGGATATTATAAAATTTCCATTCCCACCCCACTCCAATGGAAGGTTACTGCAAAATCCCCATTTCCCCCTGATCAGCTGAGAGAGAGAGAGAGAGAGAGAGAGAGAGAGAGAGACAGACAGAGACAGAGACAGAGACAGAGACAGAGACAGAGAAAGAGACAGAGACAGACAGACAGACACACACAGAGACACAAAGACACAGACACACAGACACACAGATGCACAGAGACACACACACAAACACACACACACACACATATGTAAATATATGACTACTAGTGCAAACAGCCAAAAAATGATCACATCCATTTTTTCCCCCACTGCATCAATTCCACAGCTCTTTGTCTGAGACTTTTTCAACTTTCATTTATGCTATTAATGTAGTCCTCTTTAGGAACTAAATAGATGTCTATCTAGGGAAGGTGTTAAAATGAATTCCAGAAGACAGTGAAGAATCTATCCTTTCTGAAAATATAGAAGAGAAATGCATTTTATCATCTATAGGCTAGATTTGGTTTCTGTTTACTTGATAGCAGGATTATAAGATTTAGAAATCTCAGTTAATTGCTGGCAACAATTCTCCACAACTCCTTTTTTTTCCTTTAGAAACTTCTTCTATTTTTATTTTTTATGTATGCTTATGCAATGCACTCTGTAACAGCGAGCAATTAATTAATCCATATAATGCATATTTTGCTATTAAAGCACTCTTTCCCACAACACAGTCTTGATGAAAACACTGTTCGGATTAAGTAATTATTCTTCTCCTTGCCCTCCTCCTTTGAGATAGTAAGTCAAAGGGCAGGGACTGTCTTGTTTTAATTATTTTGTAAGTAGCTTGGGGACTCTTCCAGGCTGAAGGACAAGAAATAAATGCATGCAATCAATAAATAGATAAAAAAAATATTTTACATAGAATGGCATTGGAACGATCCTAAACGACCTTCTGAATTAAAAGGAATTAATTCAGAACTGGAAGCCATCTTCAGCCATACATTTAAATGCAAACTGAAGGGTAAAGAAGCCATTCCCTATGTTTTTCCTAACTTGTTCTCATCCTGTGGTACTATGTGCAAGAGGTTTTATTTGCATTTCATTGAACGCAAGCACAGCTCCCTCTTCATCACAAGTCTCAATAAAGCACAGCATTGTTTGAAAAGGATTATTTATTTATGCGCTTATTTTAAATCACTCCATATCCAAGAATCCAAGCAATTTTATCTCAGATTATGTAAAATGTACGTAAATCAAAATATATGTAATGACACCCACATACAATCAAAATAATGAAGGAGCCTTAAAAAAAAGTGATCATACAAGGCATGAAATTACACAATCAAGAAGCCATCAAAAATGGGTTTGGATCAGAGGTCGTATTCAGTGGTGTTTCGGGCGAACTGGTAGTGGAAATTTTGAGTAGTTTGGAGAACCGGTAAATACCACCTCTGGCTGACCCCGCCCTCCTAGCCCCACCGTTCCCTCTCCGATATTCCGTTGTTTTTTACCTCAGCTGATTCACATGGCAGAACAGATTGCTGCACCTCAGATGACCTAAGCAACAGCTCAGCTCACCAGCTCTGACACCGAGGACGATTTATGAGTGCTGCACATGCTTTCTTATAGAACCGGTAGGGAAATATTTGGAATCC
Organism: Pseudoxenodon macrops; assembly: GCA_032467955.1. NCBI lineage: Eukaryota > Metazoa > Chordata > Lepidosauria > Squamata > Pseudoxenodontidae > Pseudoxenodon > Pseudoxenodon macrops. The sequence goes on along the minus strand of JANHFT010003274.1, from coordinate 85,513 downwards.
CACCACTGATAGCAACTGTTTCAATGTTTTTACAAATCCATCTGGCACTGCAACTAAAAGAGAGTCAGTTCTCATCCCATCCTCTTGAGAGGATACTCCAGAGTTGAATCTCAGAGATCAAACTAACTCATTCATGAAATTATGAAAACCATCAAATAATTGCCACCAATTGATAAGGTTTTGTGTTACAATAGCTTGTGTTCATCTTCGGTGCAGAAACTGATCATCAACCTTCTGAACACATCCTGGCAGAGAATAAAAATCATGTGAAGTATTAATACAGCTTTACAAAACCTTAGTAAGACCACACCTGGAATACTGCATCCAGTTTTGGTCACCATATTACAAAAAATGACTTTGGACAAAGTGACATGAAGAGCAACTAGGATGATTAAATGCCTGGAGACTAAAACATATAAAGACCAGTTTCAGGAACTAGGTCTGGCTAGTTTAGAGAAAAGAAGGATTAGGGATGACATGATAGCAGTATTCCAATATTTGAGGAGCTGCCACAAAGAAGAGGGGAGCAACTTATTATCCAAAGCATCAGAAAGCAAGATAAGAAACAATGGATGGAAACTAATCAAGGAGAGAGGCAACCTGGAATTAAGGAGAAACTCCCTAACAGTGAGAACAATTAACCAGTGGAACAGCTTGCCTTCAGACATTTTGGGTGCTTCATCATTAAACATTTTTAAGAAGAGACTTGACAGCCACTTGTCTCAAATTGTATAGGCTCTCCTGCTTAAGCAGGGGCTTGACTAGAAGACCTCCAAGGTCTCTTCCAGCTCTATTCTGATTGATTGATTGATTGAATATTGTAAATATAGAAGGCAATATGATATAATAGCTAAGACTAAATAGTGCTGAGGTCTTCTATAGAATATTTCTGCAAAGTATTTGTGACAATCCCAATATCTTAGTTTAAATTATCAGACAGATGTGTTGTAATGATAAAATTGGAGAACGGAATGCTATTGTCATCATAGTTCCTGCCCCACCCATCAAAAAAGAAATATGGGTTGCAAATACAATTAGATACTTATTTATGACTATGATTAAGTTATGGGATAACAATGGTATCCTGGTGTGAGCAGCTTATAATAGTGTTTTATTCTAATGCTTTCAAACCCTGATGATGTAACACAACGGTGAGCAATGAGAGTTTTGTAAGCATTTTGTAGGCAAAGATAAAACCAAAATAAAGAGCTACAAAAGTTTTTTGAGAATGTTCATAAGCAGGAAGTATTTAAAACAAAGAAAGAAATTCTAAATTCTCCAGCATTCTTGTCCTAGAAGTACTCATTCAATTTTATATTGAAAAATGCTTTGTTAGAGTAGAAGAGGAATCCAGGGAAGTATAATGAGTAGAATGCAGTTCTTTAACTTAGATATAAAATGGCTAAAGCATTCATTTAAAAGTTATTATTTTGCACTGTAAAATTGTTTCTTGATCAGTCTTTAGGCTCCTGAGCTGCTTTACATCAAATACATGCCATTATAATGGAGGAATTCCTCTCCCTTGGCTTTCTTGTACTCCATTTGACCTCCACTACTAAAAAGAAATGTTTCCCTTAAGAAATTGTTGCATGATTTCTCCTTTTGGAAAGAAAAAAGAAGTACACCGTTCAATCTCTTTGATGGCAAATTTAGCAGAGAATTTTGAGAGAGTATTTGTGTTCAATTCTAATAATGTATTTCTTTAGCACCAGAAAACTATCTAAAACATGCTATTTTACAGAACATTGCCACATTCTTTAATGCTTATAAAACAGCTTTGACACATGTGTCATTCTTCAGTGTTTTATCCAGAGTAAAGAGAAAGAATATTTTGCTAATTAAAATTCAGGGTAACTCTCACTTGGGTAGAAGACTATCAATAATGGTGACACTTCCGAATTGCACCTTGCAATTCACTATTTAGATTCAACTGTGAACACCATTTTGTGAATTGATTGCTATTCTTCCAGCTGCAAGAGAGAGAGAGGGAGGGAAAAAACATAATGAGCTTTATTATAATTAGTTGCTCGTTTGAATTTTAGCATGGGGACAACATTTTGTCATTTGCAAATCCAGGACATATTGCTAAGAATATTAAATAATTCGCCTACAATGCAAACTAAAAGGTTTCCTCTTTCTCTAACCTTTTTGTTCTATACTTTCTTGTGCAACTTCTATGAGTTGAAAGGAGTTGATGATCATTGTTGGTGCATTGTTGTCACTATTACTTATAAAAACAAAGTTTTGAAGCTTTCTTTTGAGCTACTTGTAGCCATCCCCAGGACTCAACAATTTTTTTTGTTTTGTTTTGTTTTGTTTTGTTTTTCCCTTGCAACCACTAACTCTTCTGTGATACATTTACTTTGAGCTTTAGATCTTAATTCATTTTCTCTATATCACACAATCTTAATGCATATCTTTCATTTTGGTCATTTACTTTTCTGTTTAATACAAATTCATCATCTATTAATTCTTGAGTCCTCCTCCTCCTCCTCCTCCTCCTCCTTCTTCTTCTTGTCTGAAAATGTATTGCAATCATGTCTTCTCTTTCACTATGCAATCATTTCTTTTGGTCTTTTGACCTTTCTGGCTTCCCAATTTGCAACTAAACCTCAAGAAAAGACAGAAAGAAAGAAGGTCTAGAAGGTGTTTTTCTAGAGCAGTTGCAGAACAATAGAGATATACAACACAAAGGAAGTGAGGCAGATATCATCCTCCAAGTCCTCTAAGAATGCTCAAAATACACCCAACACTTTTTAACATTTCAAATGAGAGAATGAATGAAAAGCATCTTTTCAGTGAAGATGGAAGTGATTTAGTGAAAGTGGAAGACAGATTTCACCATAGTACCCCTCAGAATAGACCAAGATGATCTACAGACATATGGAAGTGAATAAGAAGAGAGCTGATATCAAACCAATACCTGATACATAATCCTTTCTCTAGTCTTAGTTGCTTCCAGAAAAAATCTCAAGCATGAAAGTAATAGCTTTCTTTCACAAATATACACAAAAACATTTATTTCCTCATAAACTGCCTTTCACTGCAAATCTACTGAAGAGAGAGAAAAAACCCCAGACAGTTTTGGTCTTACACATAGGCTTCATATAGACGCAATGTGTTTGCTTTTAATACCTAAATTATGCAGCTCTACCATACACACAGTGAACTTGTCTTGTCTCTTTCCATTTTTGTTCAGAGGAGATAGCAGGAGAAGAAATCCCTGTCAGAACCTGATAATGAATCAAAAAGCACAATCGTGAAATGAAACCAAGCCAACTAAAAAAAAAAAAAAGCCAATGATAGGAAGGAAGTGAAGGAGCTGCCAGAGATCTTAAAATTTTACATAAAGACCAGCTCTGTAGGGTAATTTGTAAACTAAATGTATACTCCTGTGTCTGCCATTCTGGATTGCTACGTATTAATGCACCTGTGTTAGCACTTTGATAAAATAAAAGGAGCCAAAAGATAGACAGCAACAACATCTTGTGCAAAATATGCTTTTACATTCCCCACTGGATGCCACTGTTTGATCAAATTTTAGCCTGTTAATATTTCTGAGGATTTATAGTTTCAAGATGTTATTCAAATTAAAACACAGGAAGCCTAGGAAACATGTTATATTAAAATACCTGAAGCACAACTGCAGTGTATTCAGTATGAGTTACGAAACAAGATACAGACTGTCAATGATACCTCCTTGCAATTACACTTAAGGTTTTCTGTGCCCAGTGCAGCTAGCAACAATAATAACCCTACAGGATAAAGGTCAAGTGAGATGTGACCACAGGTTTGAGGATGTCAAATGACCAGATAAAAGTTCCTAACAGATATGTGTGCTAGTGCAAAATATTCCTGGGATCATTTCAAGATGACAAACTGCTTCCTTATTTTGGGCTAGTGAAAGCTTACTATTTTCTTCACAGATGCTATCTGAAAAAGGGTTAGTTGGTAGGGAATGTAATGTAAACCGTGTCATCTCTACTATCATACCAAAAATGACATTGGTGCTCCTTTGACTTTCTTGGATTCACGTCTGAACATTAGGCAAAGTATCCTCAGAAGGAAAATCTCAGTTTTTCCAAAGTGTTAATGGGTTCACAGAATGATGGAGGCAGTGCGGGCAACGTCAGGCAGTTGGTTGTAGTCAATCTAGAATCATAATGAGGTATTACAGGAAATTAAAATGGCAATTAGTAGGTCCAGTTATTAATAGTGCTTAGAATATCAGTATTCTGTAGCTGCTTGAAGTTCAAAGAGATGTGTGAAATTGTTAAGACAGAGAATGATGGCTTGACTGAAACTTCTGTCAGGGAGAATCCTGAATATGGATACGTCTGACCTTCCTCTGAACATTTTTCATCTAAATACTTTGTCAATATCGCAAAATGACATATAGATCACAGGAGCTGTGCTGGGTTGCTAGTATGCCAGCTCAGGGACATAAGATCCTTGATGCAAACATTGTATGTAGTATATCCATTCCCTTTATTTATTCTGTTCTGTTGTGTGTTAAATTTATCTTTGCTGTTCAACAGGACTATTTAAGGGAACAAGGTTTATTTATTTATTTTATTTATTTATTTCATCAAGATGTAATATATGTTTTTATGGCCAGAGAAAGAAAGAAAAATAGGATACACATGACTTTTTAGGGTTAGAGGAAATATTCTTCTAGTTATCTCCTTTAGGGAACGATAGGAAAGGGACGCTAGGAACACTTGTGCATTTATGCACACCCCTTAAAGACCTCTTAGGAATGGGGTGAGGTCTACAGTAGACAGTCTAAGGTTAAAATTTTGGGGGTTTGGGGAAGAAACTACAGAGTCAGGTAGTGTATTCCAAGCATTGACCAGTCTGTTACTGAAGTCGTATTTTCTGCAATCAAGTTTGGAGCGGTTTACCATAACTGTATATCTATTGTGTGCTCTTGTATTGTTTTTGTTGAAGCTGAAGTATTCATTGACAGGAACGACATTGTAGCAGAGGATTTTATGTACTACGCTTAGGTTGGTCTGAAGTTGGCGAAGTTCTAAGTTGTCTAAGCCCAACATTTCAAGCCTGGTGGTATAAGGTATTTTGTTTCAAGAAAGAGTGGAGGACTCTTCTTGTAAAATATCTTTGGACTTGTTTGATTGTGTTAATGTCCGATGTGTGGTGCGGGTTCCAGACAGACAAGCTGTATTCAAGAATTGGTCTAGCAAAAGTTTTGTATGCCTTAGTTAGCAATTCAATGTAACTTCATAGAGAAGAAGCTATGCAATATTAGCTTTACAACCTTAATACTTTTTTGGCAATGCTGTTACAGTGAGCTCTGGGACTTAGGTCATTTGAGATGAGTACTTTGACAGAATGAGGGTCATCTACTAGTTTGTATCCACCCAGCTTGTATTTTGTATTCTGATTTATTTTTGCCAATGTCTAAGACAGAGCATTTGTTGATTGAGATTTGGAGTTGCCAGTTGTTTGACCAAATCAGCCAAGATCTAATTCAAATTCAAATTCAAAAGACTTGAGATTTGAAGATAGCATAATTTGATAATTGAAAGCAAAATATATACTTCATGCTGTTTGCCCTGATAGAAGGTTTTTGACTATAGAGTTTAATAGGAAAACCTTGCAAGAGGCTCATTTTGGGTCAAATTAAAAGAAAGAAAATAAAATAGAAGTAATAGATATTAAAGATATTAGCACTGCAAAATTTCAACACAATATCTTCATGTTTTTCACCATCATGCAGTCTGGAGTTAATCCCCTATATCTCTTTTAAATGACAGCACTTCAGTCTCCAGATTGTCCATAAAAAGCATATTAAAAAAATTATGCTGAACCAATGCAGAAAAATGTTTTACTTGTTTTTTTTCTAAAATTCTTTAAAAGGCAATTCATATTAAAGTTGAAAGAATACTTGCTTTTCTGGAGTAGTAGGTTTGTTAGCAAACCATTAGCATGAGAATGATGTGTTGCTTTTCTAGCAATATGCGTACTCTGTGCATGTTATTACTGCTGCACTATAATAAATCATAATAAATAAATATATTCAAGTATATAAGCAACGCTTTAAAAGCAAGCATATTATCTCAGTCTCATTCACAGTACAGGAAAAAATCAGGCAGACAGTAGCAAAAAGAAAACAAGGGATGAATTCCTTTTAAGGATAGGAGAATGAATGAAAAATAAAAGGGAAAACAAGAAAATGAATGAATTGAATTGGACCAATTGCAACTGTGCTACACATGAGGCAAACAGAATGACTGGCAAAAAAAATAATGATGAAAAATAGAATTGGGAGGAAAGTGACATTTTGAACCAAAAAAGCAAAAGTGGAATTTTGAACAATACATTTGAATCTCTCCTTCCCATCAAATGAACTTTCTAAAACAATGGCAGGCAAGAAGATGCGTGATGCGCAGGCCACGCCATGCCCACCCCAGCTCCGTGAATGGGGAAAACATCGCAAAAAAAAATCACGTGATGGCAACGTGATGCGGCGAGTTTGACACCTGTGTTCTAAAACAAATTCTACAGTGAGATCTAAATAGTATGAGAAGTTCTAAACGTAGTGATGGGTTTTGTGGAGGTGGTAAAAGTCATTGTCCATCACTTTGTCATTATCAGAGAAGCAAACATCATATTCAATTCCATTTCCTCCTCGTCTCCCTAAATAAAATAAAATCTTCAGCCATGTTTGAGCATGCAATGCCAAGAACGTCATCCAATCTTTAAATCATCTATGAATCTCCTGAAGCAACTTGAATGCAACTGATTCGACTTCAGAATCGGAAAGACTCACCTGACTATTCTCTGGATCAAATTTACTACTCAAAAATTTACACAGTGCTACTGGAAAAGCTTTCGCTCTTAACATCCACAGAAAGCTCTAAGCCTTTTGTCAGAGTACATATTTATACCTTTACATCTACATATTTTTTATAAAAATACCATCATTTTTATTTAATTATTAGTTTCGTTTCACCATCAAATTTAATACTTAATTTTTCTCCTCTGTTCCCTTTCTCTTATGTG
>JANHFT010003274.1:34337-49242 GCA_032467955.1 Pseudoxenodon macrops | reverse complement strand
AGCACAGTGCAGTTGCCATGGTAACGGCTTCACAGTACTCTACAAGGGGGCTCCCTCTGGTAAGGGGGATTGGAATAAATAAATACCAGGTTAACAGCTAGTTGTTTAAAAAGATCAACTATGTGTTGAGAGACTGCTCACATATCGGCATCATAACATTCTCAACTGACCTTTAGTCAAACAATTATTCAGCTTTCAGAACTGAACACTGGTATCTACCGGTAACACTTTATTCACATGAATGTGAATATAAAACTCAAAAGGCAATCTAGGGATTGAATTAGGTAATTTTTTCCAAGTCTTTCCCCATCAGCAAGGCACTAAGTCTTCTACCATGGAATTACAAAAGGTAACTGACCAATAGGAAGCACGTTGTTGGAATAATCACTTTTTGTAACTCTTGCCAACAATCAAATAGAAGAGAGAGGTTGTTTTTCTGGATTGTTCCAATGCTAAATTATGCAGTCCCCCAAGAACTGTGTTTCCACCCACAATGTCTTACTCTTTAGAACCGATGTAAAGATATATCAATTCCCCTGGTTTTTAATTATTTATTTTATATTATTTTTAAATTGCAATCTGGTTATATTTAACCAGAAGACATAGTAGTTTACTCTAAAGAATGGGGAAGATATGGTCAACTTCTTCCACAGCTGATGGGATAATTACACAGAAAAATGATTGATCTTAATTCTGTATTTGGCAGGAGAACTGGATTCGAACCAGTTTTCTCAAAACAAGGAAATAATAGATGTGAGAAGGAGCTTCCTGACTGCAGCCTATCAGCCAATGGAACAGGCTGCCACCTGAAATGTTAGGTCGCCTTCACTAGAGATCTTCCAACAAATGCTGGATTTTCGTCTGAAAGACATGCTCAGTTGAGTGTCTCACTGATTTGAGTGAAATAAAAAGTGGGGTACAAACCAGGGATGGGTTCTAAATTAACTTTGCCAGTGGTTCGCTGCCTCTCGCGCCGCGCAGGGCGCACCCTGTGCACACGTGCATGCACAGTAAAAAAAAGCCCTGAAAAATTCAAAAAAAAAAAGAGGCTGAAAACAAGATGGCAAAGCATGCGCAGTGCCGGAAATTCAGCTCCTGCGCATGCAGAGAATAAAAAAAAATTTTTAGTTCCCACCCCCAAAAAAAGGTCAAAAACAAGATGGCGACGCATGCGCAGTGCTGGAAACTTGGTTTCTACGCATGCACAGAAGAAAAAAAATCCAAAAAAAAGATGTCGGCGCCCACGGAGCAACAGAACTGGCTCTGTGACGTCACTAGCGCCCTACTACCTACTCGGTAGAACTGGTAGGAACCTACCTTTGGTACAAACTGAATAAACAGAAACAGAATTGGCACATTTGTGTCCCTGCATTCAAACTTTTATATGCTCCGATTCTTCTGATGAACATTCAGTTGACAGCTCTTCTATTTTCTTCTCCCACCCTAAAACTCCAAGGTAAACAGAATATTGGACTGACATGATAGGAGTTACAGATTTGTTATGAAATATGCTTTCATGAATCAAAGCCAGGCACCTGTTTGGCCAAATGTTTTGCCACAGTAAATCGTGAGCAGTGAGTTCTGGAATTTGGAGGCAGCCAACATATCAAGGACAAGAAAGCAAAGTTGATTGATTGGATGAGCCCCGGAAGGGGAAAAAATAATGTATTAAAAGAAAATGTTACAGAGCTAAAGATGAACGCTTTCATCTTTAATGAAAGATGAAATAAAAGCCACCTTCTTTTCCTCTTCAGAGAATAATAACAAAATACCAACCATTTGCACAAGACATAAAACACATCCGAGAAACAGAAAACAGCAAGAAAATGGAGCATAGTATATCTAGTTATTTATTATATTTTATATAACTGCCCATCTCATGAAAATGTGACATATAAAGGGTGGCATATAAATATAGCAACAGAGAAAACCTCATAATAATCTAAAACATAAATTAAAAATAGATAAAATCCAAGATTGCAGAAGAACAATAGTCACTAGCTTTCCTACAAGCCATTTTGCAGGTTCCCCGTGGGTTCCTCAAAGTTGATTAAAAAACCATGTTTTAAGGGCCTTCCAGAAAGCTAATAAAGATGGACGAATCTCATATTGATGGGAATAATGTTCCTCAGGGAAGGGGCCACAACAGAGAAGTCTGTCTGTGTCCCACTAGATGGAACTGATTTGATGGGACCCATAACATATCACTTCTGCTGGACCTGGAGGGGTAGGTAGATGTAATCAGGAAGAAGTGGTTCCTCAAATAACCTGATCTCATGCCATCTAGGGCTTTAAAGAGAAAAATTAAAACCATGAATTGCATCATTGTCATCATCAGCCATTCAGTCATGTCTGACCCTCAGTCACTCTAATGCAGGGGTGTCAAACTCAAGGCCCAGGGGCTGAATCTGGTCCATGGGGTGCTTAGATCTGGTCAATGGAAACAGCAAAGGACTGGCCCACAGTGCCTCTGCCAGCAAAAATGGAGCTTGGGAAGGTGGTCCTCCCGAGCTCCGTTTTCACTGCAGGACACCATCGCAGCCAAAAACAAAACTCGGGATCCCGTTTTCTCTGGTAGAGTGCTTGGGCCACCACAGGTGCCCCTGACACAAGTGACATGGAGATAGCCGTGCCCACCCTGGCCATGCCCACTCTGCGCCCCCCCCCCCAAGGCCGACCCTGATGCGGCTGTCAATGAAATCAAGTTTGACACTCCTGGTCTAATGGATCAACACTCTCCATGTCTCTCACATCGCTTCCTTCAGATCTGCCATGGTCATCCCGGAATTGTAACTCACAGAATAGAGGTTTAATGTGTATCTGTAGCTGCAGTCTACACCATCTGAAGCTTCCAGATTTTCTTCAAGTATAGCCCCACCACATTACAGTAATTAATTCTGGAGCTAACCAGGACATGTTTGTATGTTTGTTTGTCTATTAAATTTGTTTGATGCCTATCTCACCATGAGGTGACCATGAGTAGATTATCCTCATGATCCAGAATAGACCTCAGTTGGTGTACAACACAAAGCTGTGTAAAAGGAGTCATGAGTTTAGAAAGAACCCCAAATTATTTGGATCTGTCTGAGATAGTGCCACCATATGCAGTGCCAAAAGTGATAATTTCTCAGAACTGGGAGGCCCAAAAACCCGGAACCACTCAGTGTACTCTATGTACAGGTGTTTTAAATAGTCTAAAGCCTTAAAAAGGTGTTATTCTCAGAGATAAGTTACATTCTTCATATGAAAAATATTTTCAATAGTAGTATAGTAACATCAATAAATTCCTTTGTGGTTATGCCTAGGCCACTTCCCCAGGCCTTGACTGAATTCCCAAACAGAATGCATCGGTGGATGGGTGGGTGGATGGATGGCTATTTGTAGGGGTAATAGGGAGAGCAGAAAATCCAGGGAGACAGGAGAGATGCAAATATAGGGAATTTTATTCCCAACCTGTGGGTGTACAGGCAGGAAAACATTTTAAAAGTTAGAATACTCTAGATTTTTATGAAATAACAAGATCATTTTGTACACATATCTTTAGTGCTTATATATCTAAAAATGTAGCTCAGAGAATGCTAGAAAGCAAAGGAATTGACATCAGATGAAGAAGAATGATCTAGGAGATAATTTGGAGTGGAAATATCAAAGATAACATTTTTGGGTAGAGCATTCACAACCACTGGAGATTCTGGTCTGTGCTAAAAGAAGACTGGACACTAGATGTTATGGCTTGAAATGCAATTCTCAATATTATAGTAATTATAGTTCACCATATAGTAGTCCATCATAAATGGCTGATATGTATTTTATTCTGCAGATTTCATTCCAAATAAAGAAACTCATGATGACATTTTGCATAAGCTACATTATAAAAGCAATTTACACAATATTTTTAAATATATCTACTTACCAAACCAAAGAAGACCAAATTAAAATTATATTACCTTATCCAGGTTTACAAGAGGACATTTAAAAAGAAAAACCTCAACAGATCTCAGCTATAATCATAATGTGTAAAAACAGAAAATGCTGGAACAAACAGATAGATCGCTAAGTATGAAATCATGAGAGGAATATTATCTGCTAAAATTCAACTGAGTTTTAACACTGCACAGGGAAATTACCCAAATTAGGATAATATTTCAAGCAAATTAAAGCACATTGTTGTTATTTTCCAGTCTAGACCTAGAAGTAAAGTAGATGTACAGTATGTTACTAAGCTTGCTTGGAGCCTTCAATAAAGGATAAGATTGAAAAAGAAACCTTTCTAAAAGAGGAATGGTTCAGGAGTAGAATTGTATGGAAACCAATTGAGATTATTACAGAGACTTTATCCCAACAGAGAAGAGGACTAGAGTAATGGTTAGATAAAACAATCAAATATAGGGAATAGCCATGCATTACCAGAATAATGTAGCCTAGTAAACATAATAATCTTATTCCAAGAGAACAGTTAAGGTGAGATCAGATTTCCCCCAAAAAAAATTCTGCTTCAGACAGAAAGGGTAGAGAAATATGAATTTCAGAAGATTTGAGATAACAAGAAAAAGAAATAGAGGGAGGTGAGAAACTGATATTAGCATTCCTTCCTTAATGCTCCTTTGAGAGTTCAAAGAAAATGCTGACTGTCTACATATGCATGGTGAATATCAAGCTGGAAACTCACCTACTTAAGAGAGAAGAAAGAACCACAAGTTGTGTGTGTGTGTGGAGGGGAGAAACACAGCAAAAGCAAAATCTTTGGTTCCCTAGAATAGTGATAGGTTTAGGTACAAAACTTTGCTATTTCCAGGCACAAAAGAAATCAACTGTGCTTGCTTAACAAAAGAACAGAAAATATATGGATACTTTATGAAGCTCTTGCTTCAGAGGGCTTCAATGAAGTAGTATGAGAAACCTGATTAGATTAGAATGATAAAAAGTAGTAAACAAATGTTCCTCCTCCTAAGGTATTATCACCGTAGAGTGGTAGGAGGGCAAAGGAAGCAAAAAGCAGAGGAGAGAACAAGAATACTCTTCAATAATATATGGATCCTCCAAGTATGAAGTAAACTAGACTATCTAGAAAAATCTCCAAAATCCAACCTGGAAAAAAACAAAACCCAGACCATTCTATATTTTTGCTGTGAAAATGTAAGGGATGGTTCGTATGGAGGGAGAGATGGTGTGATGGACTATAGTGAAAGGGGCAGCTCAGAGGTGAAATCTAGTTATCTTCCCTACCGGTTCAGAAGCATACATGCGCAACCCTGTCACACGCGCTTTTTTTGTCCTCTGTGCATGCGCATAATGCTTTGCATATGCACAGAGGGTAAAAAATACCCAGAAATGGTGATGTTCGGGTGGGTGGGTGGAGCCTCAAGCTATGGCTGCCACCGGTTCTCCAAACCACAGGCAGCCGCCATTTCCTATTCGCTGTGTCGGTAGAATTTCACCACTAGGACAGCTCCCCAGGAACTAGGGAAAAGATTCCAAGGAGCGGAGCAAGACAAGAGACAATACAGCTTGGAACTGGCTAGGAGACAGAGGAAGAAAGTTATGGTAGTCACTCTCTACAATCTTCCATTAAGACGAAAGTAAAATAGATTTAGTCTGCCAAAATTCTGTCTATTGGTGTGAACAAATAAAGTACTGAAAATTCCCTGGGTGGTTCTACATCATTCTTAAGCTGATGAAAATTAATAGGATGCCAAATTATGAGCTTTAGGTATCAGATGATGAGACCAGGTTAAAAGACATTCGACATTCTAGAAGGGTGTTGAACCTTTTCAGGTAGAGTTGGAAATGAAGAAATGGCACTTTCAGGTATAGACTGTAAAACATATCATGAATTATTTGTGGCAAATATTTGGATTAAATTTAAGAGAAAATAGGCAGTTCAACAAATTACAAAATCAACAAATTTGAAATCCATAACACTTCAAAAAGACAAAATTCCAAGTAGCTTTTAGAATAAGCGATCATGATAGCTGGGGAAAGACAGAAGATGAAAGCCTTAGGCAATGAGAAGGGTGAATGACAACTGACAGCAGATTTTGTAAGCTGTGTATGTGTGTGTTGTAAAGATTTAAAATAAAATAAAAATTTATGAGAAAAAAAAAGGAATCTGACAACAGCCAATAGAATACATGTTCTTGCAGAGGAACAGGAAGCTCAAGTGCAAAGCCCAAGAGAAGGTATAAAAACCTTTCACTTTCAACTCCATTTTGTCAGCTGCCCAGAACACATGTGGTTCTACTTCATCATTAAATCATCTTTCCAATCCGCCTTCATGTTTCCAGTGTCTTTCTCCTGGCTTGAAACTGAACCAGATGTATATTTCTTCCCACACAAGCACACATTTCTTTGAGATGTAAAAAGAAGACTAGACTCATAAAATAGGAAACATTCTAAATGAAGGTTTTATGAAAGGGGCAGGATATAAAATTACACTGCTAAGATAGGATGGATACTGGCACTAGCAAGAGAACAGAAAATTTACTTTTGCTTAATTAACTACAGCAATACCTTTAACTCTATAGATCTTATCAGAATGTGGAGCATATTAATTTAAGATAAATGAATGTTTCAGAACACCTGCCTTTTTGAGGGATCTTTGTGATTAAAGGCAAGCTACTCTAAGAACTGTACTTCCAATAGAATTTATGAGTTGTGAAGAACAAGGGAAAAAAGTGAAACAAGGATATATGTTCCCAGACTGTATATATTTAACTTAGATGATATAAAAGAATGGCAAGATTGAAAGATGTGGCAGCTAGAATCAAAACTGAAAGTCAAAATGTTAATAGTTTGAAATACAAAATACAGATGATACTGGTTGGTTAGCTGAAAGTACAGTCTCAGATGGATTATGAATGTAAACTGAAAAGTGAAAAATGTTACGTTCTAGCATGATCTGAACTTCAAAAAGGATTTCTGAGGTCTTATCATAGGCTCACTATATTCATATTTCTTAGAAAATAAATAGAGTTTGTGGTTGCAGGACACTGGTTTTATTTGGTAGTGGGCAGTGCTCTGTACAGATTTGGGACTGGCCATGTCCACCATATCAGACATCTTGTCTTATTTTTTAGAATACCAAAATCATGTTACCAAAATTCCAAATTTGTCCACCAACCCCTAAAATTTATAATCTCTGATTTTGTAATGGTATGTGAGAAAGACCTTGGAAAACAGAACAGTTGTCAAGGGTGGTCAGATAAGTGACAGCAGAGTCTACAACTGGATAATGGGCAGGATAAGAGGCTTAGCAGAGACTCTCCTAATTTCTTGGGATGTAAAAATAGACCGGGGCAGGTGTGTGTATGAAAAGATTGTACTTTCAGACCAGAGGTGTGTTTCAGCAGGTTTCAGCAGATTCTGACCAGTTCTGGAGAACCGGTAGCAGAAATTTTAAGTAGTTCAGAGAACCAGTAAATACCACCTCTGACTGGGCCCGCCCCCATCTATTCTCTGCCTCCTGAGTCCCAGCGGATCAGGAGGGAATGGGGATTTTGCAGTAACCTTCCTCTGGAGTGAGGAGGGAATGGGGATTTTGCAGTAACCTTCCTCTGGAGTGAGGAGGGAATGGAGATTTTGCAGTATCCTTCCCCTGAAGCAGAGTGGGAATGGATATTTTACAGTATCCTTTCCCTGCCAGGCCCACCAAGTCACACCACGCCCACCAAGCCAGGCCCACAGAACTGGTAGTAAAAATGTTTGAATCCCACCACTGTTTCAGACTTGAAAAATTCTCTCAATGTAGTTTTACAATAAAGTAGAATTAGCTTATCAGATAGTGATACTTTTCCGCTTTATTCCACATGGCTAGTACACACACACACGCACACACAGCAGGCAAAATGGGTCATAAGACCTAACAAAGTTTAAGAGCAGGAAAATTGAAAAAAGAGACAGAGGGGCTAATTCTGGCTGCAGAAGACCAAACTTTAAGAATAAATGCGTACAAACCAGAATTGAGAAGACAGCAGCAGAGTAAAATGCTGCCTCTGCAAGGAAGCTGGAGAGTGGACCAACTAGTAAGCTCCTGCAAGGAGATCCATAATTCACCAGTAGCTATTCTTGTATCCTTGTTTCACTTTTTTCCTTGTTCTTCACAACTCATAAATTCTATTGGAAGTACAGTTCTTAGAGTAACTTACCTTTAATCACAAAGATCCCTCAAAAAGGCAGGTGTTCTGAAACATTCATTTATCTTAAATTAATATGTTATTTTTCATTTAGAAATAAGAACTATATTTATACAAGCCCTCTCATTGTGTCAGAGGTAGGTTTCAGCAGGTTCTGACCAGTTCTGGAGAACCGGTAGTGGAAATTTTGAGTAGTTTGGAGAACCAGTAAATACCACGTCTGATTGGCCCCTCCCCCATCTATTCTCTGCCTCCCGAGTCCCAGCTGATCAGGAAGAAATGGGGATTTTGCAGTAACCTTACCCTGGAGTGGGAAGGAAATGTTGATTTTACAGTATCCTTTCCCTGCCACACCCACCAAGCCATGCCACACCCACCAAGCCATGCCACGCCCATCAAACCATGCCCACAGAACCGGTAGTAAAAAAAAAAATGAATCCCACCACTGCATTGTGTAGACATTATTGTGCATTCTTCCCTGAAGCACTTTTGAGACAACAACAAAAAGAATGAATGTTTTTTTTTTGTTTGTTAAAAATGAAGGAAAATGTTGTTCTCTTCAAATTTTGCTGGCACAGTTTAGGAAATGATGACTCTTCTCCCCATATTTTCCTTCATTCTCTTAGTATTCCTTTGCTAAAACTGAGAGTTTCTTTTCCACACTTACCTCACTCCACTCTGCTGCAGTGTACTTGTTGGTCTATTTCTTTTCTTTTTTTTAATCTTTAAAAGCAATTTGGACTAAATGACATAATCTACCTTATTCTTCGACTCGGTACAAAAGCATGTCCTATTATAAAAGGATATACTATTATAAATATTGTTCTCTCTCTCTTTCTCTTTCAAATTCGCAGTTCAGTTGCAATTGTACTTGTCAAACAAAAGAACATTAGCAAGGAAAAAAATAAAAGAAAGAAGCCTGAGCTTGTCATTAAAATAGAGCTAGAGGAAATTTATACCACCCAGCCATTCACAGAATAACAGTAGTATTTCACAGAAGACGACACCTAAGTGTATCTCAAATTAAAGCTCCTTTGAAAACAAAGATACATTATAAATGGAAACCAACTCTTTCTTTCTTTCTTTCTTTTTCTTTCTTTCTTTCTTTCTTTCTTTCTTTCTTTCCTTCCTCACAATAGAGGTGCACAAAGAAAAGCTGAATTGGCAATTGGCTTGTCAGCATTCTTCCAGGGATGATTGAAAATGCTGAATGCCATTGCCTTTCCACATGGCGGGAAAGCTAATGTCAAGGACACCCTTCAACCTTACACATTTAGAAAAAAAAAATAACTGAAGAAAACCAAGAGGAGAATTAATGCTCACGAAAAGCCAATGTTTCTCTTTTTCTGATTTATACTTGGTGGGGGGAAAAATGGTAAATGAGATTGCAGACAAGGTGATGAAAAGGCATGCCTTTCAATAGGTTTGCCTCTTTGAGCTTGAGTTGTGTAGGATAGGGGAAATTACAACCGAAACACCTTTCTTCTTGGAAATGGAGCTAAACAAAGGATGAAGTAGGCAGTCAAGGGTAGCAGGCTGAAAGATCAGGAGATCTACTTAGGTGGTCATTGAGAGCTTGCCATTAAATTTACAGACTGAAATGGAACAAAGGAGTGAGAGTCAGATGAAAACTGAATGAAGGTAGAATTCTTTGCCTGGATTAGTCACTGCTGTAATATAGACTTACGGTACAATTTATATCTCTTCTGGAACTTGTTTATTAATTGCACAATAACTATTCTTTTTTCCGCCTCGTTCTGAACTTACGCAAAATCGAAAAGTTGATTTTGTTTAGCTGCTAAAGTTCTATCCTGAGGTGGAGTGGTGTTTTCTTTTTAACTTTCAACAAGCTGCTATACAATCTTAAAAGTTTTACTCAGTCATTGTGTTAAGTTATGTTATTGCATATGTGAATCAGAGATGGCTTTCAGCACGTTCTGACCAGTTCTGGAGAACCAGTAGCGGAAAGTTTGAGTAGTTTGGAGAACTGGTAAATATCACCTCTGACTGGCCCACTTCCATCTACTCTCTGTCTCCAGAGTCCCAGCTGATTGAGAGGAAATGGGGATTTTGCAGTAACCTTCCCCTGTCACACCCACCAAGCCACAGCACATCCACCAAGCCACACCCACAGAAGCGGCAATAAATTTTTTTGAATCCCACCACTGATCTGAATGACTATTATAGTATAGAGCCATGGAAAAGTCCTTGAAGAGAATATTCAGAAAATGTTCCCCTAACAAGGGAGAAATGTTCCTGAAGTACTGAAAAAGGAAAAAGTACTGGGAAGAGATTCTACCTTAAGTCAATGGGATATAAGATGGAGGGAAAATAAAACCCAGGTAGACTTGTAAGATTCAGTTACTGTAGTTTATCGCAGTGAAATTTGGTTCTAGTCTTATTATCGAGTCTGATTCTTGGTCTGGACAACCTAATAGGGCTGAGCGTATACAAGGGCTGACAGAAATAAAGTTTATTTCTGTCACTAACTACTTACAAGTTCAATACATAAAATGAACAATGAAAAATATGCCCTAACAACAATAAAGATTAGCAACCATTTGTGGGTAGACCTTGCATATAACGTAGGAAATTTTTTTATTATTTTTACAGAAATAAATTTATCTTAGTTACAGATAATGTTTTGTTTTTTGCACAAACAAAAGCTGTCAGAGTGTATCAGAAATATAAATAAAAGAGCAGTAATGAACTGCTGGTAAATGTCCCTATAAAGAGATGGCAATACCGAAGAAGATGAGCTGTGGTTTCTATAATATCCATATTGCAGAGGTAGTATTGGGTTTCATTTTCCTTTATTTCCCTTCCAGGACACCTATGGAAGAACTAAAAAATAAGGCTCTCTTAAATTTGGCAATTGTGCATAAAGATGAGGTTGGTTTAGACACTAAAATTTGGATATTTGAAATTATATTGTGAAAGAAAGAAGCAGTTTCTGTTTGACTTTTTATATCTAAGGTTTATATCTAAGATTCCTTGCTTTACTATTGATCTAGCTTGGTCTGACTCTGAGGTTAAGGTGGCATCGCTGGAGAAACCATAGAGGCTGTTTCTTTTGGAAACTGATGTTATACATTATACATAAAAAGGTATTTTGCAGATCTTCTTTTCCTCTGGACCTTTATTGTAAAAGACCCGTTTCTCTTTTTTTTCCCAAGAGTATAGAAAATAGCAGATCTGCTTTTGCTAAATGTCTAAGAGCTTGTTTTATGTATTGATTGATTAAAGGCTCTCATGTTACAAATAGCTGATCAAGTTTGAAGGTCAAACCAAAGGAAACAGGAAGGGTGTACCTTGGGAGGGACATTCCAATGGACTCCGTACCTTTGTTTTGGCCATTGAACCTATATAAATTAATTTCATTCATTCATTCATTCATTCATTCACTCACTCACTCAATCACTCATTCATTCATTCATTCATTCATTCATTCATTCATTCATTCAATTTCTATAGATGTCCATCTCAATTAACCAGTAGCTGGATAGCCGTGCTTCACTACGAAACTATGTGATCGGGCTTGATAAATTGACAGTTAAAGCTCGGGCTTGAACATTAATGTTTAGTTATGATCGGCTTCTCCTCTCCCCTTCTCTCCTTCAGGATTGCCCCATAGAAGCCTCTCCTCTCCTATCCCCCTTCTCTCTTTCAGGATTACCCCACAGAAGCCTCTTCTATTTTATCATATTATCATAAGGAGTAGAATGTCTAAATCCCTAGCATCAGAGCATGTTAATAATAATATAAGAAATACTAATGATCTGATGGACATTTTGAAAAATCCTTTCTTAGTGAGCACCTAGACACCAAGAGGAACATATGTAGCAAATTTCAAGTTTGTAGGCTTTACAGTTCTGGAAATTTCGTGATTACAGCATGAGTGGCTTTCACTATATATATACTATATATAAATATTGGGGAGGTGTGAGGTGTTGGCTTTGTTGCTGTGAGCGGATTGGTTGGCTGTGTTGTTGCATCTTGATTGCAAACATCTGGAGTTGATGTTTGCAGATTAGTTTGCTGTCTGTGTGGGTGTAGTCCTAGCTGTGTGCTGATTAGTCTTTTGTGTTGTAATGACCTGAGTAATGGGCTGTGTGATAACATCCTGAGCTCTGTTATTGTGGCTTTCTGAGTTCTGTGCTGCAACATCCTGGGTAAATATATATAAAACGTTCAAACTAATGTTAAAATTATGATATAAATAGTACAAATAATATCTCCAAGATCAATACTTTCTTCAGTCATAAGTGGGATGAATAAAACAAATAGAGGCACAGAATAAACCAATATAGAAAAATCTGGTCAGACAGAAAAAAATGACAAATAAGCTTTGTACTTTCATTTTTGCTTTTCCTGCCTGACCAGGGCAAAAATCCAGGAATAAGTTTTCCAAATAAATATTTAAGAAATATAAAGTCTAATTTCAGAAGATACGAGAGCAAGGAGTAGCCAATTTATATACTCTTCATCTGAGACTAAATTAAATTTAAAGGTGAAAAGCTGTGGTAAGACTTACTGAAGTGATGGCACATTGAAAAAAATGGTCTATAAATGGTTAAAGGAATTGAATTCACCAGAGGTAGATTTAGTTCATAGCTGAACTAAGTATTTGAAATTGGCACATCCTGTTATTTTCCCATGCAACAATGTGGTTATTTGTTTTAGAATATTATAATCCTATTATCTTATGCTTTGTCAACAAAATTTGTTTGGAACATAGTTCATTATATGACCTGTTCAAATGTGGGCAGATAGCTTTGTTTGTTTTTAACCTTTGCAAGCTTTAACACTTTGGGATCAACATTCTTCAAAGTCAGTTAAAATTATATCTCATAAATGAGAAATTAAAATAAGTCTGCCCCTTTGCACATCCACACTGCTTCCAAACACAATGATGCATTTTTTTAAAAAAAATCTCACTATCTGTTGCTGTTCACAGCAATCTTCCCAGGTAACTTCAAGAGGAAAGAGTGGAAATGCCTCATTTTCTAGCCAACCACTTCCTCAGAGATTCTGGTTTAAGTAGCCCACATCATTTTTGATCCATTAGAACTTACTCTATAACTCTCTTCCATTTGTTTTCCCTTTCTTTTAGCATTCCCTGTGTTGCCACCCACAATTTCCTGGCACCTCCTAAACAAGCCTTTTAGTACTAAGACACACCTTGCTCAGCTGGCAGTGAGGTTCTCTCGTGCTCCTCCTCAAAATAGTGGCTGTCAACTCTACCTTTAAGCATTTTGATGGCAATTGGGAGGATTTGAGCTGACTTGGCATCATCTTTGCTTAATCACTACTCATTTATATGTCAGTTCATACTCCTATTTCTCTGTGAGAGAGATTGTGGAGAAGCTGTGAGAACATTGGAAGGAATGTTAGACATAAAAAAGAGACAGAATAAGAGCCTGTTGGTAATTTTAACTCTTAAATAGCAACTGAGTTCCAGGTGGTAAGAAATCTCAGAAGAAACATTCCAAACTGTTTCAAACTTTTTGCATTAAATGAACTCACTAATGAGACTAGAAAATTCCTCCTCCAGTTTCTAATATTCTGTATTTATCCTAAGATTAATATTAAAGACATCTTACTGACGTTTGTGTAATTCTTACCTCCTTGTACAAATCTGTCTTATCTTTCTTTTTTGTTTCAATATAATTTGGATTCAATTGTTATGACACTTCTACATTCCTAATTCAATCAAAAAAACAATCAAAATAAATACTACAAAATATTAGAACAAATACAAATTCGTGAGCCTATATGTTTGTTTCCCTTTGATAAACCACAGCAGAGAATTATTAGAAATGCACAAGCAAATATAAAAACACAAAGTTCGATTCCATCAGTCTGTCATTCTCCTTGGTAACTAACATCTAGTCACAATTCCTTATTTGTATTTACCATTTTTATTGAACAAGTCAGAAACAGCCTTAAAGAAAAGCAAAGTAATAATGTAATCCAATTATATTGCAATTGAAAGAAGGGCCAATTTCTAAATTGTTCTCTCTATGTTGCTACTCTTTTCTTGCTCCTCTGCAGATTGGTAAGAGTCTTCGCAAGCTAAAAACAAGTTAAGTCCACTAACAAAACTACCATGATCGCAAATAGCTAGCTCAAATGAAGAAGGGAATACCTCTCTCTAAGTACTTACCCTGGACCAAATGCATGCATTGGCTTTCAGATTGATATGCTTCTTTGTCCTTTTTTTTTTTTAAGTTTTACCCTAAGGTTCTTGAGTGAAGATTTGAAAAATTCCCATCTTCCCCATCATCACAAGAAACAATAATCCAGGAAAGTGATTTCGACATTATAGAATGATTGTTGTGTGCACTATCTAAAATTAACCTACTGCTACTATGGAGACTGGGTGTGGAATAAAAAGGACATTAAAAATATTCAGATATGTACAGAAATAGAATGCAGCACGAAGTCTCTGGAAAAATAACAGAAGCTTGAAATTGGAAGCGGCTAATAAGACTGTCCAATGGTGCCTCTTGCTCCAAGCTGCCAATCATAGCATCCCATACAATTGGCTGTCCAGCCTCTGTCCGTTTGAACCTCTAAATAATTGGCTCCATTATTGGGCTGCTTTTCCTACTAGAATTCCTCCCACCCCCCCCCAAATTAAATTGAAATCTGGCTTCTTTTACCTTAAATCCATTATTATACGTCCCTCACTCTGGAAGAAGAGAGACAAGAGAAGATTGTAACATCCTTTCAGATCTATGCCTCCTCCCCAATTTTTCTTATCAGTCCCT
>JANHFT010003271.1:454348-470443 GCA_032467955.1 Pseudoxenodon macrops | reverse complement strand
CAAAAATTCTTTCATTTTTACATATAATCATTTTAAAAAGCAATATGAAGGAAGTGGTTTGTGTCTTAGTTTTTTTCCCCCTGAAATCAAGACTTCTGCTAAAGGACATGGAAGTCATGACTAAAGGGACCTTTGCCAAGCTTCAGCTGGTGCACCAATTATGATCCAACTTGGACCAGTGTGCCTTAATATCTGTAAATCGTACTCTAATTGCAACCAGATTGGATTTATTGTCATATGCTCCATGTAGAACTGCCTGTGGAGATGACCAAAGTGTGGTGGCAGGGACTTCTGGGTGTAGCAGTGGTGAACTAAGATGTATCTAAGGAGCAAAGCTGACACTATGGTGAAGACCAAGGGCAGCCGACAAGCCCAACCCAAGGAACCCCTCCAGACAAGACATGTCAAGAGATTGTCCACTCAGTCAGCTGTTCCTCATGAAGAGACTGCAGGACTGTAATCAACATATGAGTCTGAATGCTGGGACACTCGGAAAAGATAAAATCCTCATAGCTGCTGTGGTGGCTGTAAGGACACTGATTTCACTAAGCCTCACTATCTAAAGCCTTTTTAGAATTACAACTATTGTAATGCTGAAAGAGATCTTCTGAGCAGCAGGTCTAAATAAAATCAACTGGTGAGTGATCCTGCATTCTAGAACAAAGTGTTAAATAATAATTTAAAGAACTTAAGATTAATAGCAAAATGCTTGCTACAATTCAGTCTAAGAAAGTTTTTAATGGAGTAAGGAAAGGAAAAAAGTCCCTGCAGATTTTACTCTGCTAGTTGTTGTCAACTATATGGGGTGGTGCTCATCTCTGTTTCAAGGCCATGAGCCAGTGCTGTCAGAAGATGTTTCCACAGTCATGTAGCCAGCCTGATGTCATCCCTACCAAAGTGGTACCTATTTATCTACTCGCATTTGCACGCTTTCAAACTATTAAGTGGGCAGAAACTAAATGAAGACAGGTAAGAGACTACTGGAATAGTAAGCTTGAAATGTTAGAACTTTTGCTAAAGTGCTTTTGAAATTAGATAAATGAAATAATATCTTCATAGGAATGCAGAATGTTTAGATTTTCAGTGGAGAGAGAGAGGGGGGGAAAATAGTGAAGAAATTTGAAAGAGATTGTAGAGTACTAGAGGGGATCAAAAATTTAAGGACTAGATAAGGACAATAAAAAAGAAAGAACAACTGTTCTTTTTACTTTTGTGCTTGATAAAATGGCTGTTACTAGAAAAGCAGTGAACAGAAATGACAAAGGTATTATATTTGAGACATTTTAAGGGAACTTTTAGGAACTGGGGGAAAAATTCACAGCATCAGTATTTGGTTATGAGAATGTATGAAAAAATGTGAAAAAGATATCAAAGAAATGACAAAACATGAGACAGACATTAAAAGTTTGGGTCACCCAATGAATTTGGACAGTGTGAGGATCAGGACAGATCAAGGGAAATATTTCTTCTCCTTGCACAAAATTAAGCTATGGAATTTGTGACAAGAACCCATGAAGGTCACTAACTTGGATGGCTTTGATAAAATATCAAACTAATTCACAGAAGTGAAGACTCCCTTTGAAATAATGGACTGGGGCACAGGAATAATAAAGTGCAGAAAATTGAATGACATAAACATTTCTTCTGATCCAGCAATGTTTTTCCTCATTTTTTTCAGTTGTCTGAAATTATATAGGATCTCCTGCTTGAGCAGGGGGTTCTATCCCGATGGATGGATGGATGATATCCAAGTCCTATATTTTCCTGGATGGCAGAGGAAAAGGAATGCTATTGGTTAATGCTTTCATCATTTGGAAAATTTGCATATCTTGTTTTCTTGGAAGTTTCCAGAGATTAAGTCTTCTAGTGTGAAGATTTTCAAAGATTTTCAGTTTATATGGTTGTCAAACCTAGCTTTATTTACATCTCTTAGACTGACATTAGCCCTTATATCTGAGTTACCATGCATAGAACAATGCTGTTAGTCATAATGATTTAGCAGCATGATCCACAAATGAAGATGATTTAAAAGCATTAAAAAAGCATGAAAAGATTCAGTGGTACAGAACAAACTACTGTTAAAACTAAACTCTTACGGCATTTCCGGATCCCTGCATAAGTGGATGACTGTGTTCCTGTCAAATAGGCAATAAGTAGTCAAAATAGGGAACGCCTTATCAAACCCTGCACCCGTTAACACTGGTGTCATCCAAGACAGGGTTTTAGGACCCACACTCTTTATATTTTACATAAATGACCTTTGCGATCATATTATAAGTAGCTGCGTCCTCTTCACTGATGATGTAAAACTATTCAACACCCCCAACAATGCTGCTGCCCTACAAAGAGACCTTGACTATGTGTCAGAATGGTCAGACAATTGGCAACTCCAAATCTCAACCAACAAATGCTCTGTGTTACACATTGGAAAAAAAAATCAGAACACAAAATACAAGCTGGGCGGATATGACCTCGTAGATGACCCTCACTCTGTCAAGGACCTTGGAGTACTCATCTCAGACGATCTAAGCACCAGAGCTCACTGTAACAGCATTGCCAAAAAAGGCATTAAGAGTTATCAATCTAATCTTGTGAAGCTTCTTCTCCAGCAATATTGTACTGCAAACTAGGGCATACAAAACCTTTGCTAGACCAATTCTTCAATACAGCTCATCTGCCTGGAATCTGTACTGTGTATCTGATAGATTGAGAGAGTTCACAAGTATTTCACGAGAAGAGTACTCCACTCCTCTACTCACAACAGAATACCCTATGCCACCAGGCTTGAAAGTTTGAGCTTAGACAAACTTAGAACTATGTCCGACCTAAATTTAGTACACAGTATCTGCTACAATGCCCTACCTGTCAATGACTACTTCAGCTTCAACTACAATAATACATGAGCACACAATAGATAAAAACTCAAGGTAAACTGCTCCAAACTCAATTGCAGAAAATACGGCTTCAGTAACAGAATGGTCAATGCCTGGAATGCACTACCTGACTCTGTTGTTACATTTCAAAACCTCCATAACTTTAATCTTAGACTGTCTACTGTCAACCTCATCTAACCCCATTCCTAAGAGGTCTGTAAGGAGCATGCATAAGTGGACCAACGTGCTTACCATCCCTGTCCTACTGTCTCCATTAATTTGTACCCATTCACTGTGTTCATATTTATGTATATACTTATCTTTTAATGTTTGACAAATAAATAAATAAAAATTAAATTAAAAATAAATAAACTTGAAATCTTTCATTTAAATCATCTGTTTTCATCTGTTCTCTTATAGTTACTATATGGTTATATATATTTCAAAGTAATTACATTTATGGTTGCTAATACATTTTACAACTAATTAGGCACATTTGATAACAGTGTTGTTACATGAATCTAGCCTAATATTTTTATGCTACTATTATTTTGGCATTTTAGTGTAGTTATTAAAAGATTAAAAGCTGTTGCTTGAAACATCAGAACTATTCTGAGCAGAGATTAAATGGGCAGGCCACTGGTTTTATGACTCAGAAAAATGTTATATTTATAATAATAAATGGTAAATCATAAAATGCTTACAATGATTCAAAAATTAGTGGGCAACTTTGCCAATCCTTTCCACTAGCTGAACAGCCATTTGCTACCCCGCAATATCATATCATTATTAGTGAAAATGTATCATCAGTTTTAAACTTTGAATTTATCTGCCCATATGTATAGAAAATAAGCCTTTCATTCTTTGATACCATTATTTCAGAACCTAGAACTTGATGATCATATCGAAAATGTTGATTATGATACTATAATGTCACTGTTGCCTGATGTGAATACATTCACCCCATAATTATTTTTGGCCAAATAGTATCAGCTCTGTTAAAAAATGTTATTTTTCCAGTTTTGATGCACATCAAGTGGAGAAAAGCCAAAGTCATCCATCACTGAAAGCCCTCTCTGTGATTCACCTCTCTCACACCCTACCTCTCTCTTCCTCTATGTCACAAGGTTCCTGTGAAGATAACATAAGAGATGAGGAGAAGCTCTATATCAAGATATAAGTGGAGAAGAAATGGTTAATCAGGACCCTTACTGTATATAAATCAACTATTGAGCTTATTTTCACTGAGTTAATGGAACCTTGTGCCACCTTATTTGAACATCAGCAGTAGCAATCAGAGAATGACAACAGACAAATGGTAGGATCATGACCAGGAAGAGTGGAAGCAGGACTGAGAGTAAAAGACTTCAATTGAACTGAGAGTAAAAGACTTCAACCGAGTTTTAGCCTTACTGGAACAAGCATTTAATTCTCTTGAAAGTCTTGCAATTGTTGACTCTACCCTAGGAAGCCAGATGGGCCCTGCTCAAGGCCTCAACAAAGCCAGATGTGGAAGGCAAGATTCAGAGAAACCTGCCAAACACTGAAGCAAATAGAGCAGGTCATAATGCATCAGAAGCAGAGAATGACAAATACACTACTGAAAGGTGCTTGCAATCTCTCCAGTAGATCTACTTGGTCAGGAGAGCAAAATAAGGAAAAGTTTGATACCAAAAGGATCTTCTAATACCAGTGGAGATGAATTATCTAGAATTTCTTCTGCATTCTGTAAACTTAGTAAGTGAAATACAAGAAAGAACTGAGTAAGAGGAAGATAGTTATAAACATAGGAAGCAGAGGGAAGGATGATTCAAGCATATTGATTAAGTACAAGAAGGCAAAATATATGTGTGAATATGAAGTTGGCCCAAGCTGCAACTGCTAATTATAGAAAAAGATGTGTCACTGATGAGCAGTTCCTAGATATTAAGAAAGGACAAAATACTAAATTTTGTTTTGCATCATTTCCCAATTTTAAAGCATTATATTAGTTTTGCACATTATTTGTGACTATGGTTAATATGCTACTGTGTTTCCCCGCTTGACCTTATTTTCAGGGAGGTCTTATTATTTTTGAGGTGCAGGAGGCAGCGAGTGTGGTCACCTCATAACTGCTGCTGTATTTTGGGGAGGGCTTATTTTCAGGGGACGGCTTAATTTTAGCGCATGCGCTCAAAATCCTGATTGGGCTTATTATCTAGGGAGATCTTATTTTCAGGGAAACAATATTAATATTGTTTCAATAACAATAATTAATATTATTGTTAATAATATTAATGCTATTAATTAATTAATTAATTAATTAATTAATGTTGATGTTAATGAGATTGTAAGTTCTTGCAAAGACCCCAGTGCATATGAAGGCCAATGCCAGTTAAAGAATTAGCAGCAATGACTTCATATTAATAATAACACAATTGTTAATATTATTATTATGGCTGAGGCATTCATGGTTGCCAAATTACAACCTAGATAATTACACTCTATCTCCTGTTCTAACAGTCATTAACTTCCAAAGTTTCATCCATCCTCTTGCTTTGCCTGTTTAAAATTTCCAAATTTGGAAGAGTCAAATGAGCTGGGAAATTAATTGCTTCATTTGGTATCTGAAGACTCTAGGCATGAGCTTGGGCTCAATGATCTCCAAGATCCCTTCCATGCTTTACATTACATTCTTTTAAATAATTTCATCTAATATCATAGCAAGTGATCTGAACAACCTGGATCTTCTCCTTTCCATCCTCAGTCAGTAGAATATATGGCTGTAGATGTGTCTTCTTAGGGACACCATTGCCTCAGTGGTGAAATCCAATTTTTTGCCTACTGATTCTGTGGGCATGGCTTGGTAGGAGTTGTATGGTTTGGTGGGTGTGGTTTGGTTTGGTGGACGTGGTTTGGTGGACGTGGCAGGGGAAGGATACTGCAAAATCCCCATTCCCTCCTCACTCCTGGGGGAAGAATATTGCAAAATAGCCAGAAGTGGTATTTGCTGGTTCTCTGAACTACTCAAAATTTCTGCTACCGGTTCTCCAGGATGTGTCAGAACCTGCTGGATTTCACCCCTGTATAGCCTCTATGTTTTGTGGCATGTGTAATCCAAAGCCAATGTGATCACTGACAGCAGCTTTTCAAATATATGTCAAAATCCATCCAGGTTGACTTCAGTACAAAAGCTCTGATGACTGCGCAAGCTAATATTTCACAGACTCCCTGAAAGCTGAAGTTGCCACAGGCTAAATTGGACCTGAGAGCAAGCTTTTACCTGGCATCTAAAGGGATCTGCTGATGGCGTCATTGGCCACAGCATTTAACCCGAGTTATTCAAAATAGATGACAATTGGAAAGGTCAACAGCATGCAAGTGGAGTTTACCGCTGAGAAGTAAGCCCAGCATGAACAGTCTGCAGGAGAACTCAGTTGTGTTCTGCCATTATCTGCCAAATTGTTATTATTTATACCATCAGTGTGCTTGGTGATTTGTCAAAAAAGAAAAAGAAAAAGAAAAGAAAAGGAGGTAACTGCTTGAAGCAGCTGAAATTCAGGCTTCAAGGTTTGAGAGTCAGGAGACAGAATAAGAAGACAGGAAGAAAAGAATGGCAGCGAAGAATATGTATGTCTTTAGGCTTAACAATTCACCTCAAGCCTGAGATCCTTCTAGTACCATGAAGGGGAAAAGTTCAAAGAATCCAAGATCCCTAACCATAATAATAATAATAAAGCAGCCTCACTGCATTCTGCCGGCACTATATTTATAGTTTTGCTTCAAAATAAGCAATTCCTGCTACTTTCCTGGTGAGAGAATATGATCTAGAACAGGGGTCAGCAACCTTAAATACTCAAAGAACCATTCGGACCTGTTTCCCACCAAAAAGAAAACACTGGGAGCCACAAAACCCTTCCCGTGCCTGACGATTTCCTGAGCAGCCACAAAACTAGCATATGTAGTTGAATTAAAGATTCTGTTTTCTTCTGAAACTTATCTTTTCTTGAATTTATCCATGGTTGGCCTACCATGGTTGGTTGAAAAGCTCAATAAATTGCATGCCGGTGGGTGTCGCTCATTGGCAGTTGTGACACATATTTTGAGCAACAGGGAGCCGCAGCAGAGGGATGAAAGAGTCACATGTGGCTCCAGAACCATAGGTTGCTGACCCCTGATCTAGAAAGTAGAATAAGTGTCCTTCTCTGAGGACACCCTAGCTCCAGCTATGCATTATATAGGGTCACACAGAAGGAAAATGGGATTGTATCTTAACCTTCCCAAGTTGACTAGAATGATCTGTAGGAGACTTAATTTTTTTAACTTATGTTCATCTGGCATCTGAACACAATCCAAGCATTCTGCATGCTTGGGAATCCTGATCAGGCATGTGATTTCTATTTTGTTCTGAGAAAACACAAATGTAAGTCCACTGAAGATGTTTTTCAATGTGTCTTGGCCAGAGACTCCAGCCCCAGGGCCATGCAAGAAGGATACTGGTCCTGGATACATGAAATTCTTACAGCTATTTCTGTTTTTTTCCCCTCTGACAAATGGCTGAATGGAGGTAAGAGCAGAACAATCTACTCTACTGCTAACATCCAATCAAGCCTTGAAATATTCAGTATGCCTTTATTTATTTATTTTAAAGTTCTACAGCCACACTCTAAGCATTAGTCACAGTGCATGCACAAGACAAAAACTTGGGAATAGTTATTATTTTGCAAACACTGAATGGAGGGTCCTTATGGATAGAAGCAAATTTTCATTCCCCAACAGTTTAAAAGTGTGAGTAGGAATATTTTGAAGGGGACAGATTCAAGAGTTACTAGTTCTATTGTATATTTTTACCTGAATGCCCTTCCCTATCTTGATAAAAAAATGTTATTGGGTGGGTGAAATGCAGAACTTCAATCTGCATTGATAAGAGGCAAATAAACTTGCTACTCAGCAACCATCTTCTGCCAATTCTGGCAATGTATTTATTAATTGATAGTAAGCTAGTAATTTTATAAGCTTAATTATAAAAGTTCCTGAACCAACTGCCTATTTTACTCCATAAGCCTCAATTCAGCATAAATGCAGAGACATTCGGATGAGTTACAAGACATAGTTTTACAAACTTTGGAGAAGTGGGAGAATGTTCCATTATTGCTGTTGATTAATACAGCTTTTCTCATCTGGTGGTCCATCAGAATGGAACTGAAGCGAGTAGTGAATACACTTTTGTTTTCTTTCTCTATCAATCTCTTTCTCCTCATCCAGGTCAGAGACAAATTGCTTCTGTGCCTACTGCTGAGAATGGCATAGATGGAGCTGCTTCAGCTGGGGAACGTTCTTCCTATAAATATCCTACAATTCCATCAGAATCACACAAATGTTGAATAAGTGACTTGAGCCAAACTGGACCATGTGATCATTAACTCACACAATTGCGTCTTAAGATCCTGCACAAGACTGCAGGATGCAAAAAATGAGGTAAAAAACTTAGAAAGCTACTAAGATAGGTAGACCTATGGAGTGATTCATTATAAGGCAGCAGCATCTGACTTTCACAGCGTACATAAATCACAATTATTTCTAAAGATCTTAAGGTTTCAATGCACTAGCTAACCCAAAAAATTTGAAGCATGGTGTAAGATGTAGATTTGCATTGAAAAATCAGGAATTGATTCAAACATATCATTCATCTCTAGGAAAACTTGAGGATGTTAAATTTACATAAAAAGATTAATCCTAAACACATTTTACTTTTATGTCATTGAGCTGTGATTCCCCTGGGGGATCCACTCCCCATAGATCCAAATGGATCCAACCCTGCTATTCCATTAAACGAGCCTTGAAAATCTGGTTCTGTGTTAGGTCAGGCTATGGATCTGCCTGGAATAGATTATATTTAGTATGTTTCTGGTAGGTTTGTTCTTCCTGACAACAGCTATCTTTTATTTATTTATTTTATTAAACCAATGTAGCAGGCTTTATTTATTTATTTATTTATTTATTTATTTATAATCTACTTGCCAATTGGAGTAAATTTGAGTTGGGCAACCTTATAAATTTAAAGTATAAATCATTATAAACTTTGCTTCCAGTGCCAACAAATAGTGTGACAAAGTAATGTGTCAACAAGAACAACAACAAAGCACTGCTATGGCAACGATCTCAGTTTATATTTCTAAGTATCACCTAACAAATCTGAATCTCACATTAACTTGGATGGTAAAGCATATCCAGATAGCTGAGTCTTGGGATCTCCAGCTTTTGTCTTTTAAAGGTGATTCTCAAGCACATATTCAACTTCTGATCATTTATACCTCCAGATGCACGAATAGGACATCACTCATGAACTGCCAAGGCCTGAACCTAATAAAGGGTATTTTAAGTGGCCTGCTGTCCTTCTTCCAATGCACTGCAGACTTACACAGCAAAATGAACACTTGTCACCTCTTTTACTTATCAAACACAAAACAAAATGCTGCTTGATTGAGAAAGTCGGAAGGGGTGTGCTCTGCAGGGATGAGGAGTAGGGCATAGAAGGCCAGATGTAGACAAGAAGAAAGGGAGAGAAAAGATAGATCTCTGGATTGCATGTAGACTGTGTGTGTCCTCTCCCCTGTACATCACAGTTCCTTGCAAAAGCTGCTAAGGAAGACTGGCAAGCAACCCCTGGACTAAGCACCCTTTCAGCAGACAATATGTAAAGAGTAAGATTCCCCCTCCAATGTGCCTTTGTATGGAAAGCAAACAGGAAAAGGAAAGGAGAGGGAAATTCCAAAAAGAGAAGATTCTCTTACCTCCAATGCTGTGCTTTGAACATCAAATTGTGAAAAGGCTATGCCAGGTAAATCCGTGTTCCTTCTGAGCTTTGGAAGAGGAGGATATTTAATCACATTTAGGTACGATCTGTGACTCGTTGATCAGGCTCTTTGATGGATCGGTGCTCCAATGGATTCATTGCTGAGCGCTTCGTCTCCTGCGAGGGGAAGAGAGGAAAGGGGGAAGAAAAAGCCTGAGAGTTGGAGGATATATTCACTTCTTTCTTAGGTTTCCAATGGCAACAGGATATGCCACAAATGAATAGTGAGTGCATTTGAATGCATGTATGTGTGTGAGAGAGAAACGGAGGGGGGGGGGTGAGAGAATGAGAGAGGGGTGCACAGCTGCTGAATCCACAGGCAGTGTAACCTAGCAGGGTATCATGGAAAGAGACAAGGAATGCAAGAAACAGAAAGACCTATGGAAGCCAAAGAGATGAAGCTTACAAAAGAGTACACAGTGCAGTACATTTTGAAAAATCATCACTCCCTACCTTGCATTCCCTCTAAGTAGGAGGACATCTAGTTAATCTCTATTCTTTATTATTATATTCAGCCACAATGAATTATTCCCAGCCATTTCCACAGCTGTGGAAGCAGTGCTTAAAATTGTCCAGTTTAGCTTCACATTAGATAGCAGGCCAATCTGCAAAGGGAGCCAAAATATCTATTTGGCAGATTTAATTTTGTTAAAATCAAGAACTACAGCATTGTATGGTTTTTTTCCTCATTATTCCTGGTGCTTAACTGAGCCTTGAATGAGTTTTCCCTTTTGGTCAGTACAGAGGTGGGTTCCTACTAGTTCAGACCGGTTCTACCGAGTAGGTAGTAGGCCACTGGTGACATCACGGAGCCGGTTCTGCTCCGTGGGTGCCACCATCTTTTTTGGGGGGGAGATTTTTTTTTAATTTGGGGGGGTGGTTCTTCCGCGCATGCGCAGAAGCCAAGTTTCCGGCACTGCGCATGGGTCACCATCTTGTTTTCAGCCTTTTTTTAATTTTGCAGGTTTTTTTCCTACTGCGCATGCACGTGCCCACGAGGCGTGTCCACGCGGCGCGGGAGGCAGCGAACCGGCAGCAAGGTAAGTTAGAAGCCACCCCTGGGTCAGTATCAAATCAAGGATAGTAGATCTTTCTGTGCTTTCCTTCATCCTCTGACGGAAAAAAGTTGTCAGCAAAACAAATCAAAAATTTCCTAGAAAGATCATATTGTGAGAGTTTGTCTCCTAACATATGGTAGGTTAATTAAACCCTTCAACACCATTACTACATGATTCTTTGAAAGCGAAAAGGGTTGCTTTGGGAAAGATTAGCTGGATCTTCTTCTTAGCTGTGGAAGCAATCATAGACAGCAACAATAGTACTGTTTTATTGGTTTTTCAACCCATTTTA
This sequence comes from Pseudoxenodon macrops, assembly GCA_032467955.1. Classification (NCBI taxonomy): domain Eukaryota; kingdom Metazoa; phylum Chordata; class Lepidosauria; order Squamata; family Pseudoxenodontidae; genus Pseudoxenodon; species Pseudoxenodon macrops. Next base: position 459,385 of record JANHFT010003271.1, on the reverse strand, counting down.
ACATAGATGGCTCCTATATAAATGTTGCCAAGGTCTGTCACTTGAAAGTCTATGCAGCTATAATTACTAACGGAAGGAAATATATGTTGCTCATGGTTACATAGATGCACTGATTATGTTACCTAGTTGGGTAATGAAATATCTGCAAGCAAACAACCAAGCTCAGAGAAAACCAAAGAATCCATTGCATTACTGTTAATCCAAAGTAAAACGCCACATCCCTTTCTATTGCATCTATTCCTTTTGAACAAATTACATTTTTCAATTGCTTTATCTGACTGACAGGGTTCATTCCATACTATTGTATTACATTTCCATTATTGTAGGAAGATTTGTTTTATTTCCCACATTGTAACTGTTATATGATAGATCACAAAAACTGTGAACTTTCTGAACTAGTGTTTTTCCTTTTTTTATTTATTAGGTTTATTATCTATTTCGTTCATGACCTCAAGATGGCATATACAATAATCCCTTCTCTTATTTTCCTCTCCAAGACAAACATATAAGGTAGGTTGGGGCTAAGAGAGAGTGAATTATCCAAAGTTACCTCATGAGCTTCTATGACTTAGAATGGATCATTGTGTCAGGGTCTCCCAGTGTCTTCGTTTTTTATAGAGGAGATTATATCATATTACATCAACAATCCTTCCTTCCTGTCTGCCTGCCTGCCTTTCTTTTTTTCTTTCTCTATTTCTTTCTTTTCTCTCTCTTTCTCTCTCTCTCTTTCTTTCTCTCTCTCTCTTTCTCATTTGTTCATTCATTCATACACCCATTCATTATTAGCAACCGCAACCAAACAACTCTTGACAGATTAATCATTCAATACATTAAAGTGTCCACAATATAATATTAATAAGACAAAAATAAAAGTGTAAAACTAGATAACAAAATCCAGTAAAAATAATTAAAGACCTTGCAGGGCCTTTATGTTCCAGTTAAGGCTACAACAGCTGCACTAATTAAAGCTGGAGGAAACCTGTCCAGGAGGACCCCAAGTCATGACCTTACTGTTTCAGGAACAATTCATTCCCCCCCCCATAAAAAAAACCTACTGGAGATAAAAGCCGTGATGGACATACAATAACTCCTTTCTGTTTGGATTCAGCTTTAGCCTGTTTACAATGCCCAAGCAATGAATTCTTATCTCAGAGTTTTCATTCTCAACCTCAAAGAGTTCATTTTAAAGTTCTCCTGATCAAACCCGCTATGCGTCAGCCAGATATACTGTATGTTTGCCTATTCTGTTGAACTGAAATACATTATATGCCCAGTATTTATTCTGAAAATTTACACAGCTCTCCATCTTAAATTCATAACTCTGGATAGTAAACTGTCCAAACAATAACAATGTAAAAACTCATAGGCAATTAAAATAATCCCATACAAGAAAAACAAAAAGCCAAGATACTGCCTACCAATTCCATAAAAATAAACACACGTATATTGAGCCACCCTAACATTCTGATTCTCCCCTTAAGAACGGAACCAAGTTTTAACAGTCTTTCAGAAGGCCAAGAAAGTGGGGCCCACTTGACTCTCAGGGGAGAGGGACTGTTCTGAAATCCAAACGTTGTAACAGAGGAGTCACATCACGATTCTTCAAGATGGCGCTGTTTGAAAAAAGGGACACCCCCCCCCAAAGGGGACCTACCAAATTCAATGCAGTGGAACCCACAGAAAACAAATAATTCTGTAAGTACCTGGGCCCCATGCACTGCAGGCTTCCAATGCAGCTCATATAGCAAGGGTTTTGCATAGGTGAACGTTACAATTAGGCAACTCTTTGATTTAAAAATTAGCTTTTATTTTAAGAAGATTTTACATAATTTAAAAACATAAAAAAACATAAAAGGAAAAGTAGGAAATGGAAATTATAAGAGAGCAAAAAATGTGAAAGGTAACAAAACAGAAAGAAAAGGATATCAAAAGAAGTGACTTCCACCCTTCTTTGCAGCAGTTACAAGATAGTAATTACTATCTCCACCCTGCCAAATTACATATCATGGTTCCCTTCTTCCTATAAACAAACCACGTAAATCAATAAATCCCCAAATTTCCAGTTGATTTTTAATATTTTTCAATCAAAAATCCATACAGGGTCTCCGTCTTTTATAAAAGCACTTATCTTAACCATCAAGTCAATTTAGCCATTTCTGCAAACTCAGCCATATTCATGATCCATTTCTCCATTATAGATCTTTCTGTATTCTTCCATCTTAGCAACTCTGATCATCTAGGTCCGTGATAGCAAACGTATGGCACGTATGCCAGAGGTAGCCCACAGAGCCCTCTCTGCTGGCATGTGCGCCGTCACCTCAGGTCAGAACTCCGTGGCGTTTCTTTCGTGAGCTTCTGTTTCCCTGAAAATGATGAAACAGAAGCTCATAAAAGAAAAAGATCTTACCTCTTGCCACACTACCGGTGTTGGGATGTCCCGCCAACCAGATCTCCAACCCAGATCTCTGCTACGCATGCGCACATGCGCTCACATTCACGCATGTATGCGAGTGTACAGCTTTCAGTTTGGGCATGCACGCACGCGTAGTTTGGGCACTCCGTGTCTAAAAGGTCCACCATCACTGACCTAGGTAATTCAGACTATGGTCCCAAAAACCCAACCAGCACTATCCACACAATTAATAACAAACTTGCAGCATTCTTTCCCTTTCCAATCCTCTTTCATGGACTGCAAGGATGCAGGAGAACATTAATGTTCTCACTAGTTTTTCAAATCTTCCAAGTGACATGGTCATATCTAGTCTTTGCAGTATCTCTCTCCCCAAATAGCGTAACAGAAGGAACAACTGATCATCAGAATTGTTCTGTCATACCCCTGATCTGTGCCCCTGACATACAGCACACTTTATGAGCGACAGGTCTAGAAAGCAAATCTTTGTTTCAATGTCTCATAAGAGTGTATCACAGATCCCACAATTTTTATCTTTGTTTTCTTGCAAGGCCCTCTGCCTTTTATATAACAACCACCTATCTCTTGTGCCATTTATCTTTTTGTCCTCCTGAAGGGCTGTTTCATTAGCAAAGGTCAAAAAACTGTTTCTAAGTTCCATCAACCAGAATATCTTTCATAGTACTTGCTTTTGATTGTGGCTCTCATCTTCTCAGCTTGCTCCCTTGTTTAATTCTCTTCCTTAAGAGAACTGCTTCTTCTGTCATTTCCTTTTATAGTGCCTCCTTCTCTTGAGCTGATAAATCTTTAACTTCTTTCACCTGAAGTGTGGTCACTTGCTACTCCAATCTTCTGAATTTTCCTTCAAGAGCCACTACAAGTTTACACTTGCTGAAAATATATGTCAAATTGTTCTCCGCCAGGAAAATAAACATAGCACAAGCATTACAATTCACAGGTCTAGATGCTGTCTGTTCATTTTCACTTGTATGTTTCTCAAGGTATCAACAAATTCTCAGGATAGGCAACTACATATCTATCCACTTAAGAGTAAAATGTGCTAGGGCTTCTCTCTTAAGCCCCCTTGCTAATTTTCTGGAAAAACGACTCTATCTGGAGGACCATTGAACTTTCAAAGGGGATGCTTTGTTTTGATAAAGGTTTATGAGAAGCACTCCTTCAAAGTTACTTTATATGTAGTCCTAATTCTGAAATGAAGCAACCATTTTGTTTCAATCTGCATCACTTTAGAAGCTTGAATGAATGGAAGAGTTTCGAGTTAACTACTCGAAATGCTAGTGAAAACTTCTGAGTGTAAGCAATTTGTGCAGAGAAGCTTCTTCTTCTCATCTTCAGGGCAGATGAAATACCATGTCAAGTCAACTTGTATTACTTTTTCTCCTGGACAAAACACCTTACCTCTGTCCCCAAAATGCAGTGGCTTGCTTTGCAGTAATACTAGCTCTTTAATTAATTCCCTTCTAAAGGCTGCTCAGACCTTTACAATGTTTTGCAATCCTGGAAAGAAAAGGCTGAACAAATAAAATAGAACGACACATTGTGCAAAGGAAATGGAGCAAAGCACAGGGCAACAATGCATAGAACCTACACATTAAAAATCAAAAGATCTACGATCACCCAAGTATGATAACTATAAAATCAGAGCAAATCAGATCCTGGTGCTACCTGGTTTGTCCTTGCAACTGGAATTGCATTCCCAATTTGGCTCAAGATTTGCACAGTCTCAATAGTCGTGATAAAAGCCATGAGACCAAAAATGCTGTTGGAAGGTAAGTAAAACTGGCGCCCTTCCTTTGTTCCCTAAAAGGAGACTGGCAGGCAGGCCTGGGAAGGCGTGTAATATAAGAGCTCTTCCTTCAATTACAGTGCCTTTGCTAAGCAAAGTGCTGTAAACTTTTAAAAACATTTTATTAAAAGGGAAACAAAGATGACCATCCCAAGTTGGCATCACCCAAGGATGAGCTTACATCCTCTCAACCTCCTCGTTTACATGGCTGATTTGGGGATCTTAGCAAAGCAATGGCAGATCTAGCAGAAATTTATTTGCATCACGATGACTCACAAGAGCGTTTGAGAGTTGTAAAGCAAATATCAACATTTATTGGCAATATCCTTCGCTTATGCCTGGAGGATAAGTCATTAACCAAACTAGAAAATGAACTTCTATTACATAATAGTATTTTTAACGTACAGTACGTTTTGTATTTCATTAATAATTGCCATTTTAATTTCGTATTGGTTTCGTCTTGTCATGCATTCTTTACAGCAAGAGCTACTTAAACAACAATTGGAAATTGAGGCAATACAGGAAATTGTTCAGGGTGATCAAGTATTAGACTCTTACCAACTTTTAGTCAGAATAGAAAGAGTGATGGGTTTGGTGTAAAATATTTATTGATTGCCTATCTTTCTCTATAGCCGTGATGGCGAACCTATGGCATGCGTGCCACAGGTGGCACACAGAGCCGTATCAGAGGGCACGCGAGGCATTGCCCAATGTCAGCTCCAACGCGCATGCATGCACTGGCCAGCTGATTTTCGCCCTTCCAGAGGTTGGGGTGGCAGTTTTCACCCTCCCCAGGCTTCAGGAAAGCCTCCGGAGCCTG
>JANHFT010003271.1:422626-435842 GCA_032467955.1 Pseudoxenodon macrops | reverse complement strand
TTTATTACTGGCTGTACACCACCCTGAGTCTTTCGAGAGAAGGGCGGTATATAAATTTAATAAATAAATAAATAAATCTGACTGGCAGCAGTTAAGGAAAGAATGCAGAATTTCCTACACAATCCATCCATCTTCCCAATGTGCAGAGTTGTGTTGGTATTTGGTTACCAAAATATGCACCTATCCATTTGTATTTGCAACTGTTATATAGATCATGACTTTTTTTGTTTTTCCAATTTCCTTTGTTTTCTTCTAATTCTACTGTACTGCTTTTTTTAAACTGCTTTTTTAAACATCAAGATAAAAGCTTTGATTTCTAGAATTATAATAAAGGCTTATTGCTAATGGATACCCGTAACGTGGATAAATGAAAAACAGATAATACGTATGCCACAACTATGTATGAAGAGAGAAATATGGTGATAGAAAGCTGGAACAGTGAAGCAGGGGGGCAGAGATAGATGGCATTTGAAGCAGCAAAAGAAGGGAAACAAGATGGAGGAAATCTCACTGAGCAAAGTGAGGTGTCCATTTGCAACCTGACATAATACAGATTGCTTACTTCTGTAGAAGACCAAGTCTCTGAACGTCGAACCACAAACCAGCAGTGACCGTGCTTAGTTACCAAAAAGTAAACAGCAAGGCAAAGGGATCATATTTACATTTTTTCAATTATATACTCTCATGTTTTGAGAATAATATGGAGAAGAATCATATGGAGAATATGAATAATACAGAGAAGAAGAGGCAAAGCACAGGGTTAGTTTAAGGAACTGGGAAGGGGAACCCCAATTCAAATGCAGATTTAGGGCTCTACACAGAGCCCTAAATTGGATTCCTGAAAAAGGAGGTGATGGGAGAGGAAAAAAGAGACCATGAATTTTAGAGGAAATAGTCCTTTGCCCTGTCAAGAAGCATCTGGTAAGAGATCATCACCACTTACAGCAAAATGAAGTCCTGCCTGGGAAAATAAGATGATCTACCTACTGGCTAAAGATAAACATGAGGCATTCTCTTGAAGGTAGAGCAACAAAAGCAGGCAGCTAGAGCCTCTTTGCTTTGAGATTGCTTGCTCAAAGCTGGTTTCTACCTGCTGGTTTGCTTAAGAGGGCTCCCACTTTTCTGGAGCACAATGTAACTACAGTAAATTGCAATCCCTTTTCAGCAGCCCCGACAAGGCGAATGATCTGGATTACAGGAAACTCAAGTAAAACCTTACAGCCTGGAGAAAGATAACAGCATTGTTTCAGGGATTTTGAAGGTGACATGATCGCTACCGTTTTTGTCGATTCGCTCCAGGTCCCTGTATTATTTCTGTTTGCTGGTTTTGCAGGTGTGTCGTTCTACAACTATGCAATTGGTTTTGTCAAATATGGCAGAGGAAAAAGAAAATAAAAGAATAATAGAATTATCTGTCGGGGGGGGAAGAATGCTTGTCACCCCATCTCTCAATCTTTCTCAAAATGGACTTTCAAAAGTAAGACCTAAGGGCTGGAGTTTGCTATGAGCTCTTGTTGATTTAAAAGAGTTTCAGAGAACCAATGGAGTCAGGCCTACAGGAGGGGAAAAAATCAATTTTATCCTGAAATTAAGAAATAGAGCCAGGCTCTGGCATATCGTATCTACTCTGCAGATAGCTGACTACATTCTTTTCAATAGCAGGTCATCCATCATCACTTTTTTTTCTTTTTAGGATTGCTGTTGGATGGCTGAACTTTATAAAAGTCTAAACATTCCATCCCTGGTATTGTGTAGTGGGCTTCAGCAGGCAAGGAACAGACCATAATAGATACAACAACATTTATTGACTGAAAACTGGAACTGAGGAACTGCAGGCAAATCCCTGTAATTTATACTCTTAACCAATCATAATACTTGAAAAAGCCTGCCCCAATATGAACGTTCGAAGTTTCCCTCTAAAACAGTTGGAGTTAACAGTTAGGGGTCAGCTAAAGGTTAGTTTCACTTTAGCAGGGCTTAACACAACTATGTATTCAACACATAACACCTGGAATGCTAGATGCAAACTTTTCTCCAGAAGCCTGTAAATCCAGAGAAAGAACCTGAGCTGCAGTAACGGGCCATCTTCTGGTCCTCTTACCCCTCTGAGTTACATGCTGCCAGCCCCCCTTTTCCTGGATTTTGTTTTCTTTATGGTTATTTTCTCCCTTCCAGGTTTTTTTTTGCCTTGCCCAGAAACTATTACTTCAGTGAAGTGAGTATGCTATTACTAGTAAACTGGAAAGCAAATTGTGAAAATAAGTTATAATCTTATGTACATTTGATTGTTATATATAATAAGCCGTACAAACTAATCTGACACCATGTCAGAAATCCAGGATGTGATAGAAAGGCTATTCTGACTAATCAGATCTATTGATTACTATACCTTTCTTTTGTTCGGGTTGAACTATCATACACCAAAAAGAATCTGGAAAGTATATCAAGAGGTTATTCACTAGTCTAGTGAAGAGAAGGACCAGGGGATACATGATAGCAGTGTCCCAATATTTGAGGGGCTGCCACAGAGAGGAAGGGGCCAAACTATTTTCCAAAGCACCTGAGGGCCAGACAAGGAATAATGGATGGAAACTGATCAAGGAGAGATTCAACCTAGAAATAAGTAAGAACTTTCTGACAGTGAGTTAAATCAACCAATGGAACAGCTTGCCCTCTGAAGTTGTGAGAGTTTTATCACTTGAGACTTTAAGAAGAGATTGGACTGTCATTTGTCAGAAATGGTGTAGGGTCTCCTGCTTGAGCGGGGGTTGGACTAGAGGACCTACAAGTCCCTTCCAACTCTGTTAATCTGTTATGAGATGCTAGACAGTGAAAATGATCAGAATGCATGTGCTGAATTTGTCCATATTTTCTATTTATGGTCATGGCCCTTGAAAAAGGAATGGAAGTTTCTTAAAGTGAACCACTGGCTCAGCAAAGGGTCTCATTGAGAAAACACTGAATTCTTGGACTGTGGTCTAGATTACTTCCAGGAAAGACTTCTAGAGAGAGCCCCTATCTGTACCTCACAAGAACATGTTTGGAAGACAACTTGTTCCAATCATCTAGCAGGCTTTAAGCTACATCTTAAGAGCGGAGGAGACCAATATCTAGAATTACACCCAAAGAATAAATCTAAAAGCAGCAAATTTTATAGCAAGGAAGGAACTGGCAAACAGAAAAGGCTACCCAGGAATATATCCAGCAATATATCAGGCAAATCAGAGAAGACCAATACTAAAGGACTCAGAAGTACAACGCATGGGAATTAGGGAAAACTTGACATCCTCACATGGAGGGAAAATATGAAAATGATGAAATTAAAACCTGGTGGGATGAAATTCATGGTAAGAATACAATACTGGAACATAATTTGTTTAAAAAATCTGATCCAACAAAAAGGGGGCTCACATTACATATAAAGAATGACTAAACTTGTATGGTTTTGTATTTATTTATTGAATTTTTAAAACTGACCGTGAAAAGACTGGGAAGCTTATAATATTTCAAATACGTAATTTAAAAAACCAATTAAAAACTTCTCCACCTCAACAAACCAGCAATAATAATATTCAAAAGACTACAGGGGCTTTGCTAACTCTCTAATCTCAAGCCTGGGAACAGAACTACGTTAATTGATGACACTAATTCTGCTGAAAATATCTGGGAAAAATTAAAAAAAATTGATACTACAAACCACAAAACAAAACAGAAGATATGGATGGAAACTTTGCAAACGGGTAACCAAGATGTCCAGAAAATACGCCACCAGCACATAGGAGAATTTATCTGGTATAAACTGGGAATCAAACCCTTGATCAAGAGGGAGATCCAACAGGTTCTTCAGGTGCCTTGTTCAGAGAATGGTCTGTGTGAAATATGAGAACTACTATAAGAGAAAGAGAACTCTTTCACATCTACTCAAAGCTTCAATGCCACTCCTGTATGCAGCCTTTAGTGTGCAACGATTGTGCCTCACACAAGGGAGGTGGGTCTACACAGCATCGTCATTTAATTGTAATAATGCTCCCATTTTCTTTTTTCTTGCTGCAAAAAATTCAATAATGGGTAAAAAGAAAAGGAAGCAAGGATATGATTCCCAATAGAACTCAGTTGTACAGATGTAAACATTTGAACAATTAATATCTGCCAACTGAAATCTACACCACTGGGGGAAAGCTTGTGCTTTAAATTGAAAATATTTGTTATGATGACTCTCTCCATATATTGTCTTCTCCATTAAATTGTATTTCTGCCATCCCACCAAACACTTGTTTCATCAGTCACAAGAAGGGAACATTTGGGAGTGACTGCTTTTCCCAAAACACTCATGCTTGTTGTTGTTGTTTTTTCAGCCTCCATGCAATATAATTTTACCGGGAGAATTGGGCTTTGCTGATGAGGAGGACTACAGAAATTGCTTCAAGCTATTATAGATCTGATAGGCCACCAAGTAAGCTACCTGTTGGCTTTCTGGATTCCAAATAAAATGAGACCTATAAGAACAATAATTAAATAATAATAAAATTATTAAATGTATATATTTCCTGACTCTCAATGGCTCAGAAAGGTCATTACCCAGTGAACATTCCTGCATGTTCTTCTCTCTGTTTGCAAATGTAACAGAAAGCTGTGGAAGTGATACGATAAATGCCCATTAGTGGTTCTAGAGCAGGGGTGTCAAACTCAAGGCCCGGGGGCCAGATTGAGACCACGAGGTGCTTTGATCTGGCCCACGGGGTCACCCTGGAAACAATAAGGTACCAGCCCGCCACCTCCCGAGCTCTGTTTTCGCTGGCAGAGTGTTGCAGGAGGCCGTCACAGCCGAAAACGGGGCTCAGAAGCCTGTTTTCACTGGCAGAGTGCTTGGGCCACCACAGGTGTCAACACAAGTGACGTCAAGCTGCCCATGCCTACCCTGGCTGTGCCCCCCCCCGCAGCCCCCTCAAGGTCAAACACAACCCTGATACGGCCCTCAATGAAATCGAGTATGACACCCCTGTTCTATAGTATCCTGCATCTCAAATTGTGAAACTGATGAACATATACACATCAAATTGTTGGATTGTGGAATCACTTGTGAAACAGACTAGACTAGAGATTAGGCATTCGTAGGAGAAATAGATGGGTGTTACAGCCGAAATTGTAACTCTGTTTATTCTGAGTAAGCTTAACTGTAATCCTTTCACCCAGAGCGCTAACATTCTTTTTAATAACCTTTTCTTCCTCATTTTGCTTTTGATGTTTGCAGTTGCAGCACTCCAAAACCCATGAAAGTACATACATTAAAAACAGAATGCTAGAACAAAGATGTGAAGAAGTCCATTTTACAATATTCAGAAAAGGATGCCTGTCATCTGAAAAACAAATGGATGGATGGATATGGCAAAAAATCAACAATAATACTCATATGGCCCATCGTGTAGCTTATAGGTGGGAGAAGAAAAATAATCATATATTCTTATAATCATATGCACAAACATACTGGATTGTTTATTTTTTTTCTAAGCTCCAGATAACAGCAAACCTTATATTCCAAGGCACAATCCTAGGAAAGAAAAAATTACATGTGGCACAAAATCTTGGAAACTATGATAGGAACCTCCAGCCTTATTTTATTAGTGAGTTCATCAAGGCAGAGTCTCTTCCAACATTTTGAATCTCCTCTTCCTCAGCTGTTTGCAGCCCAGACTGATCTGTCATTGGTGAGATAAATGACAAACTCTTTTCCCATCTGTTGACTGTTTACCTCTTTGTCAGTCTCCTCATATTCTCTCATGTTTAGCAACTTTCAAAGCTGGATGGCTATGTTCTCAGTATTCATTCACTTCAAGAGGATACATGTACCCAACTCCCTGTTGTAAATCTAGAGAATCCCAATTCACAAGTAAGTCTTTTACACTCACTGATGCATAGCTGCATGCTTTTCTTCATCATCTTTCAAACGTGATTCTGTATGGGTCCTCTTCATCCCAGTCAGGCCTCAAACCAGATGTATTTATTTTAAACAAAGAAACCTTTTTCGATCATCTCTGTTTCTCCTATATCTAAATTTTATTAAAAAAACAACGTTGTTCTTTATTCCCAATGTTCGCTTCCGGGTAGCTTTCATTGTTAGTATTTTTATTATGCTAAAGATACGAAGCTCTATTAAATTACATACTTTTCCCTCTATCCAAATTACAAACTAGATTTAGAAAGATCAGTAAAAGTGCAATTTTCCCTTTAGCTTTTAAATTTATCAAAATGGTGCCAAGTATTTCCGTTAACATGAGAATTTGCATTAACTTACAAACTTATTAAAAGTGTCCTTTAGGAAAAGGAAAGCTAGGTTCCAGGAAAAAGAAGAATTATATTTTGTATTTAGGCCTAATTGAATTAAGATTGGGAATGGGCAAGATTCTGATGCACAATCATCTTGTTTCTAGTAAGAAATGTTACAAGGGACTGCCTGTTCCTTAAAATGCCCACCTCCTCTGTGTGTTCTAATAGCGTTGCCTTTCTTTGAGCCCTTTCAATTAAGCAATGTCATCTATACAGTGGATGCTGTTTTTATTGCTAGGATTATTTTATATTTGGTATTGTTTTAATTTTGTAAAACTATTAATAACCTTTTGGAATCAAATGGATGGATGGATGGGGATAGATAAGAACATAAGCAGTGCCCAGATGGATCAGACTCCTTCCCTATCTAGTCCAGGCAATTGTTTTCACAAGGGTCAACCAACAACTGCCCAAGGAAATCTACCAATCTCCCAGCAGATAGCCTCCAGAGGTAGTCACACTGCCTCCAAAGTTAACAGCCATTCATCTCCATGACTTCCATGAATTAGTCCAACCCTTCTTTGAAGCCAGCCACCAGTACCACTTGATGATGTATTTCAACTGTTTTCCTATATTTTTCTAGTATTACTTTTTGTCACATGCATACATACTCAAATTTGTTTGATTCCTTTTGATGGAGGTACAAGGAAACACCAACTGTGAAGAACCTCTAGGAAGCATAAGCACCATATCTTCACTCCCGGAAAGAACTTTGTGAACCTGAAAGACCAACCACCTCCTATCAGACAGGTGACTCAAAGCTTGTTTTCCTCTTTCTTCTCCTGCCTTCCTTCCTTTCTATTTTTGTATCACATCTATTTAATTGTAAACCAAAGGGCAAGAATCATGTCCTCTGTTCAGCCCTTCCTAAATCTCAGATGCTTTTTTAAGCATTGAGCAAAGTCATGTCACATACTGTACGCTACCAAAACTCAGCATTAATTCCTCCACCATTTCTTCTTTCTCTGGAAATGTCCAAATTCCTTTATATCAACGTGTTCTGCATTAGCAGCCATCTGATATTTAACATTTCATTGGTAAAGGCCAATACTGAGATAGTCAACCTGGCAATCTTATCAATTTCACCCAGTGGGCTTGTAGTTCACCAGAATAGATTGTGCGGTTCCTTCTATTGTTTTTGCCACAACAGAAAATAGAAGAATAGATCTGGACAAGACAAGTGGTGGCACTGACCTGCCATTGGCTGATCTCAGAATGATATTATGGAATTTCTTCCAGACTCAAAGACATAACCAGAGAAAATTGGCTGCAGTTTTTTTTAAAAACTTGACACCAAGGTCAACAGCCTCTCGTAGCAAGAAGCGTTAAAGATTCAACTAACAGGCCTCTATTTATATAATCTGGTGTTTCCACCCTAATTACATCATTATGCGTGCACACAAGCTTGATCACATACTATACACATTTTTTGAGCATGCATATTTTGCTTAATTTACTTCCCCCTAAACCAGCTCAAACTGATTTTTAAGCATTCTTTTAATTGCTCCTTTCTGCAAGTTTAAAAATTCTGACATGCACAGACTATCTGCAAGGTGGTCACAGACTGATAACAATTGGACCTGTAGTCTGACTTTGTGGTCTAGCATGGCCTGGAACAAGCATATTGCCTACCATAGGTAATATTTTCATAGTCATGAAAACAAACACATAAAGTATTTCTGTCTAAAAAGAAAACTCTTTTCTTTTTTTTCTTGAACATTTACAATTTTTATTTTAACACATTTGAAGACTGAAATAAATAAAAATAAATATTTTTAAATCATTAAAAGCAATAGCCATTCTAAAGTCCCTCCCATTGTACCCAATATTTAACAAAGAATTTTCCTCAAGATAGATAAGTAGGGTTGGACCTAGTTAATACATAGAAGGAAACCAGCAGGAAGTAACAGGCTAGCTCGATTTAAAAATTAATTTAAAAATCTCAAAAATAAGCAATGGGAAACTATTTCAATATAGTTGCCAAGAAAAGTACATACCGTAGAAGTCAGTAGGAATCAAATTCAGCTCAAATGGGGTCTTTATTTATATACTATCAACACTCCTGACATGTCCTGTAACTGGGCAAAGCAGTGCATCATAAGACAACAATTTTTGAACCAAGGTATCTCAAATGGACTAACTTACAGAATGTATCCAAAGTTCAGATCCATAACTCCCAAGGGAATAAAATTTGAGAAAGTTGTTACTGCTTCAATGCTGCTGCTATGATGCTGCTGTAGTCACGTGATCTTCATTTTCAACATTCTGGGACAGTTTCCCAGCCAGTCTTGCAATCCCCCACCAGATTGGGTGCTGTCTGGTGGGGTGGGGTGGGGTGAGAAGGGAAGGGAAATTCCTGCTGCTCCTGGCAAGATTCCTACATTGAAACTCAGTGGGGAAACTGGTAGGAATTAATAAGTTACAGCTGCTGCTACAGCTTTTTGTCCTTGGTGCATTCTGTTTCTTTGTTCAGGTATGGGAATATCTCTGTAATGATGACCCAACAAGACATGGGTTGTCTAGTGCATGGGTCACCAATCTTTCGGACCTCAGACACCACTAAATTCATAATTTTAAATCTCATGGATCACTAATATGATCTGCCTAATGACCTGCTGGGCGGGCGTGGCTAGGTGGTCATGTGACTGGGTGGGCAATGATCAACTCGATGTCACTCATGTTGAGGGGTGCCTTGCCGGCCTCTACTTGCCCCTCTCCTCCCAGGTACTCCTCACTTGCCCACCCAGGCTCCGTAGGGCCCCAACAGGAAGCAATTGTTGTAGCTAAGCAGCCACCAGGAGAAAGAGTGGGCAAAACAGCTGGCTCAGTTCAAATTGGATCTGACTGAGAAGGAGGCTCAGCAGAAGCACCTCACTGAGGACTACGAGCATAGACTTTCCAAGCAGAGAGAAGACCTGCAGGAGTGCAAAGCCAGGTACTGGCGCCTGGAGGCTTAGCTGACTGAGATGGTCAGCCAGTTCCAGGCCATGATGCAGTCCCACTGGAACAAGGCCCTCTGGTTCTTCGCCACCAGCGGCACTTCCCTCCAGCCTTCGCCCAAAGCCCCGCACCAGAAGGCTGAAGCAGACCCCAAGTTGGAATTTCTGCCCCCCTCCGACCCACACAAAAAGACCCAGAAGGGGGAGACTCTCTGCAGCAACACAAACATTCATTGCATGTATTAGGCCCAGAGGTTGTAGTTTGAGGACCCCTGATTTAGTGCAATATAAAAAATGTAAATAATTGTTCTGTGGACAGCCAAAATTTTCTCGCAGACCACCAGTGGTCCATCGACCACCAGTTGGTGACCACTGGTCCACTGTTAATACAAAAGTCATCCAAACATTATCTTCAGTATTTCCCTATGATGTGAAAAACAAAAATAAAGAAATTGCAACAAATATTGAAAGGATTATAATGTTTTTTGGGGGGCATTATTGACCTAGGTCTGAAATAGTATCAGAGAAGAAATAAGCAATAGGGGAAAAAATCCATCAAATTTACAACTTTAGAAAGAGGCATCTGTTGGGGAAGTGTCAGAAACAGTGAAGCCTACCTAATCGTCAGTCTATAAATATGTATAGAAATAACTACAGTGGCATTCTTTCCATCTTCTTTGGGGCAAGTTTCTTTGCTTAGACTTTCACACAAAAGTCTCACTATAATTCAACTGAATTAGATGGCAACTGGACATTGAAAGCACAAAACCTGTCACCATACATCTCTCTAAGCCAACACGCAACACCAATCACTTAAGCAAGCTGCAATGATCTACCAGAGACTCAAATTTCAACATGAATGCAGTGAAGGGTATGACAGAGGGAGTTTATGTCATAGATAGCTAATTTGTAGCATAGGAAGGGAAAGAATGTACCTGACATATTCTGACAGGTACTGAGATTAAGGAATGCACCAGCATTTCTGCCTGCCTTTCCAGAATCATGGCCTTTTCATTTGTAGAATCTTTGTCTCCCAAAAGGGGTAGGTATAACTGTTAAATTCAAATAAAAACTCAAGTTATTATCACAAAACTTAAATTCAGCAGCTGAATCCTGTTTGACCCATTCTCCTTGCATCTTACTGCCTTCTGACTCTATCATTAAGTGTTTGTAAAACTCTTCCAAATGTTTAATTTGAGCATGAATTTATACAAGCATATCCTACTAGATATGTTGTCAATTTTGATGGCAGCACTCAAGCAACCCTGGAACTCCATATGCACTTAGCATTTTTATAAACTATAGGTTAAGAAACTGTGAGGCCCAAATAAAAAAACAAATAAATAGAAGTATATAAACAGGTCTTGGGGCCTAATTTTATTTTATTCATTCCAAAATCCACAGTACAGCAGTGTCATTTTTTTTATTAATTAAAGGTTACTGCACAGAAAGCAAATTTTAAATTTGTTCAAAAATCTTCATCATATTAAATATTTCTTTTATTAAATAAAACAACAAGCATGAATGAAAACAGAAACAGAGCAGTATACCGGTAGTCTGCAATTCAGAATTCCTTTGGAATGGAAAGTTTTGCAGACATACAGGTAGCTTTCATTTAGTAACCACACTTGGGACCAGCAATTTGGTTTTTAAGTGAAGCAGGATTGCTAATTAAAACTGTGATTGTGCTTATGATCCTATTTCACCTTTCCTTCGCTTTGCAGACTTACAAAGATCATAAATACAAGCACTGGTCATAAAGGTTTCTTCTTCATCACTGCCATAATTGCAAATGGTTGCCAAAGTAAGCAGTTGCTAAACGGCCGTTATTGGATTGGGTATGCAAATTGCAAAGCAGTCTGTAAGAAATTATCAAATTGTTATCAAAATGACAAATGACATATCACACCCCACCCTAAAAGGAAAAGGAAATGAAAGGTATCATGGTTACCAATTCCCTTCCATTCTCGTTTTCCAGTTCTAACCTTTCTCTTCTCTAACATTTCTCTTGTCTTTCTATTCATGGCTTCTACATCATTCCACAGTTTATTGTCCCCCAAGCCTTACTTTCAAATATTTCTTGACCCAATGAAGCACTTAAGAATAATCATTCTGAAATTCCCATCCTTCCTCTCCCAGGGGTCCCATCATGAAATGTCTCTACTTCTCTAAATTTACAGCTGAACCAGGGCTGGATATGGCCAACTGATGCCCTAAGTCAGGGGTCAGCAGCCCACAGCTCTGGAGCCACATGTGGCTCTTTCATCCCTCTGCTGTGGCTCCCTGTAACTCAAAATATGCATCACAATCGCCAATGTACGACACCTGCCAGCACACTGCCACCAGTAGGCCAACCATGGATAAATCCAAGAAAAGAAAAGTTTCAGAAGAAAACAGAATATTTAATTCAACTACATATGCTAGTTTTGTGGCTGCTCAGAAAATAGTCAGGCAAGGGAAGGGTATTATGACTCCCGGTGTTTTCTTTTCTGTGGGAAACGGGTCCAAATGGCTCTTTGAGTGTTTAAGTTTGCTGACCCCTGCCCTAAGCGGAGCCAACTGTACCCCTTGACGGAAGCAAAACTCGTTACTCCAAGAGATGGAATGTGATATCTAAGGACACCTTCAAACAAAACTTTAAAACTTTAGTCACTCAACCACGCCACTTAACAACGCAGATTAAAATTTACCATGGTCGATAAGTACAATTAGAACAAACTGAATAAAGTTGAGCATGGCAGTGAAAGAGTTAAGGGAATGATAACCAACTTTGGAAGGGGGTGCCACCCTTCCCTTGGTAACGGTTAATCCAGGCCTAAATTGAATAGCCAAAAGAGTTGAGTTTCTGAATGAATAGGTGAGTATTCATGTTTCATGAATGAGGCATCAGTAACAAAGGGGAGCATCCTTTTAGACTTTTAATTCCAAGTCCAGTTGGTAATCTGACAGTCCAGATGCTGCTTAACTATAATTTCCAACAGCTAACCAATGTGGTCTATAGTTAAAAATAATGGGAGATGTAATTCAGCAATACTTGGCTCTTACCCACTGTTCCAAGACATCATTCAGTCAGCTTTCTACAACTGTCATATCACCATTTTTTTCATGTGCTATTTTGAGTGCTATAATGTCACTTTTTTCTTATGATAATGAAGGAGAAACTTACATTCTTCGATTGCCAGATTGTTCTCGGTATTAAGCCCATTTCACTCATACAGGATTTTCAGAATTCTTCAAATTTTTCTTTGAAACTACTACAATAAATATCCGGCAAATTGGAAATCTGTTATCATATAAGAGAATTTTAAAATAATATCAATATTTGTCTGCTTTCTATGTTTTTGTACAAATTCCTGAACATGCTAAGTGATAAAGTGGATTTTGTTGCCACGGTTGGACAGAAATAGCACAGAAAATAAGTTTTAAACGAATCTAAATGTGCAATATAAACTATTACTTGGATAATACAGAGCAAATGTAAAGGAAGACTATGCATCCTGTTTTTTATGATGGCCCCATATCTGTTGGGAACATAATTAAGCTAAACAGAGGAGGCAAGTGCTATGGGGTTTATGAAGAATGCACAATATATACATAATTTAAGTGGTAATGTATTTATATCCTATATCAGTGATGGCAAACCAATGGCACACATGCCACAGGTGGCATGCAGAGCCATTTCTGAGGGCATGCGAGGTGTTGCCCTATCAGCTCCAGCGCGCTTGCATGCGCTGGCCAACTGATTTTAAGCATCAATTGGCCAGCGACCATTTTTCACCCTCTGGAGGCTTCAGGAGTTTTCAGGGAAGCCTCCGTAGGGTGAAAAACAGCCCAATGGGCAAACTGGAAGTTCAGGAACGGACTTCCGGTTTGCCTGTAGAGCCATTTTTCATCCTCCAGAGGCTTCAGAAGCAAACTGGAAGTCCCGTTGGGCTGTTTTTCACCCTCTGGAG
>JANHFT010003271.1:404513-414999 GCA_032467955.1 Pseudoxenodon macrops | reverse complement strand
AGCTTCTTCAGCTCTGACTGGATGGTGGGGAATGGAAGGATTTATACTCCTTGCAGACAGCTGGTCATTTGCATTCATTGAACGACTCACGTTAAAGAATCATGCGTAGAGAAAGTCTGCACAAGTAGTTCAAAACTATCATAACATTCTGATTCCATGGTGTTTATCAAAGTCTCACGAAAAACCTCAAGTTTCTTCTGAAACTCAATCAGATTCATTCAGCACCTGAGACAGACCCATCATATAGATTCTTCCTAACTCTGGTGGGGAACAATCATGGAAAACTCCAGGGTCAGCAGGCAACAAAAGACTGATGGTAACATCCCAACCACAGATTGCACCGTTATTGTCCTGAGACAAAAATTGGCTCTAGCATGGAACTAGCATAATGAGCTGAGCCCTCACAGGTCCATGGTTGTAATGGTAACCATAAACTCCATAGTTTCCTCCAACTTCATATCAAAAGAAGGTTAGTTGAAATACCATAAACCATAAACCTGGGAAGCACCATTCCCAACCCAACTACATACATAAGAAAGCTACTAAAGAGAAGGTACCGTAGTGGTAATTTGACTTCTAGAGCACAATTTCAATCTCACTTATCCTTATCAGTGGAGTAGCACACCTGACAAGCACTTGAGTTTCCTGGATAACCATAGCTACTCCACTGCTGCTGCACTGTGTCACTCTTGAAACCCACATGAACACATTTCTAAGAGGAAAAGTTTCCCTCCAAGCCCCATAAGATCTATGTTATACATGCATTTGCCTCTCTCATTGGAGGGCTTACCTATCAGGACTTTTACCAACTTCCTTCAACACGTATATAAATGTTTATAGTTTGGCACTCTTCAGATATGTTGAATTATCACCCTCACCTGGCTTTATTTTATAAAGAAGAAGTGTATAAAAGTGTGTTCATATTATTGAGTACTGTATTGAATAAGAAGTATCCTATAAAAAGGCAATTAATATACTAAACCCTGATTAGGGCAAATATCCCTTTTGTCCGAAGGTGAATCTTGTCTTGAAAAATAAAGCTAATTATACATCCTATAAGTGAACATGCAGGCTGCATAGCAATGATCATCATACATTAGATACAAGTCAAAGTTCATGCTCTATTATGGCAGGATACATACACCTGTCAGCCATCTTAGCAAACATTTAGTCCATTTTTGTTACTTAATACTACAATGAAATCTATTGCATATCGGTCCAATTTTGTCCAAATAGCAGGACATAGTCTGTAACACTTCCATAAAGCACCGTTTACAATGATGGCACTATATAACAATAAGATATAGCTTTATTAATAGCTATAATAAATGAGGTTGGTGGAAGAAGGAGTTAAGAAAGTAATTTGTCAAAGTAGAGTCAAACAGAAATCAAATGCAATAACCCCTAGATCTGTATTTGAAATAAAAAGCATCTTGCCTCACTTATAGCCATATGTACAAAAGATGGATGGAAAGAGATGGGCTAAAGTATCAGTGCCCCATCTGCACACATGTACAGTTAATCAAAGGCATTAAATTAATCACAATAGATATCATTTCTGCTGGGATCCTTAGGGCATTTCCACAACAGACTATTTCCATGTCTAAATAAAATACACAAAAGGTATTAATATTAATATCAAAACTATATCCATGCTGCATTTTACAGATTTTAGTACAGAGAATCTGCCCTCTTAAAAATTTCATCCAAAGCATGTGTCCACAACTTTGTGCCCTCCACAGCATGTTATCAATTTAACAAATCTGTAGAATTACAGATGAGGAAAGGCTAGTCTAAGGCTCTGTTTTATATAACCTGGAAAAGGATGATCATTTTCTTTTCTTTCTTTCTTTTTTCATTCTAATGAATTTCATATCTTTTGCCTATGTATTTAAGTTAAAACATGTGGGCTATATAATGTTGTCACAGACCAATAGAAGAAGCAACAGAGGTGGTAGCAAGCATGGTATCCAGATAACAAGATGTTTAGAAAGTTCCAAGTTAAGCACAGCACTTTGGAATATATATTGTAGAGAAGAGGGAATCAATAGAGGCTTCAAAGTACATTGAAACAGGCTTTCAACAAAGTATTTTTGTTGCAAGGGTCTTGCTCATCTAGTTCTCAATGCTTCTATGTACAACTGTTACTTTGATACAGCCTACCAACAACTATTCAGCACAAAAGTATTACAACATGAACAGTTTTCAAAGATACCCTAACTTCAACAGAGTTATGATGGTCTTGAACAGATACTGAAGTTTCCCAAATTCATCTTAGGTAGACATGTTTTCCAAATCCATCTTAGATAGACAAGCTGCTTGACAGCTTTATCTGCTAGAACTGAAGGTTGTTCTTTGTAGCTTATGTTGCAGCTATGCAATTCTATAGTATAAAACCCAACGTTTTCTGGGACATTTGATCTGCTGATCATCTTTATTTTAGTCATATTCAAGACCAAAATCAAAGCACTTAAACAAGATGAAGTACAGTTTTAAGTCACCTGCATTTGGATAATATCTAATCTTATACTTCTACGCAATCATTATAAGAAGCCATCAATACATGTTGAACAAAAAAAGAGAAGAGGGCATTCTAGGAAAATGTAATAGCTTATCTGCTTTCACAAATTCTAGTGAATTCATTGAGTCAACCAACACAAAACATGACAAATTGATCATGACATTGAAATATATATAAGCACTATATCTGAACTTTTGACAATCTTGCATTGCTGCAAGTCATTAAGTCATGACCTGATCCAACATCTGTTAGAAACTGGGGTGAAAAACTTAAACAAAACATTTTGTTTCAATTATCTCTGCCATGTATTTATCATATTGGAAAAGAATTGTATTTATAATAGTTTGTGATTTATGAAAAGGCTGGGAATTTTGGAAGAGGAAATGCAACAGATTGGGGAGTAGAATGCTTAAGGAATGGTGGCATAATCTGATGCAAAATATACACTTTAAGGAATGTAGTATTTGGATGGACCTGTAAAGATGAAGAATAGCATTATCCCATTCAACGGATAGAGGTAATAGGCAATGTGTTTGCAACCAGAATATTTGCTCAAAAACTGTTTACATCTGTCCTACCAAAAATTCATCACTGACTTCCTGAATCTTCATTATTTCAATGATGCATTTAACAAAAGGGTTGTTTTTATGTAAACATAAAATACTACCAATAATATAAATAAACCCTTACCGTCATTGTAATCCAGCAATATTAATGTAACAAAGTAGATCAGAAAGAGATCCAGTTTGAAATGTCATCCTGAAGTACATTTCTAAGGATTCACCAACTTTTAGCTGGGAATTGACAGCCAATATGGAGCCATTACAAAGATTTAACTTTCATGTCTCCTCCTTCACAGCAAATACGAAATAAATATTTGGCAAAAACCAATACTCTCCACTTCTTCAGTATGTGCCCAGAACATGCAGTCCTTCTGATGCTTGAATGATAAAAAATGCTGGTCCCCTTTCTTTTCCCAAATAGTCTACTCTTTTGTAGCAATTAAGGCATCAGGCTAGAAACCTGGAGGAGACTGGGAGTTCTAGTCCCCCTTTAGGCACAAAGTCAATTTATGACCTTGGACTAGTCACTTTCTTTCAGTCCTTAGAAGGTGGCAATGGCAAACCACTTCTGAAAAACTTTGCCAAAGAAATACAGAGGGCTAGTCCAGGCAGTCATCAGAAGTTAAAATTCTACCTCAAAGGCACACACACACCACAAAAAAAGGACAATATACAGTATTTGGGCTAAAATCAGTGGGAATTGGAGGTGGTAGTGAATGTCAGTTAGCATCGCTCACATCGAAACCCTGACATTTCTCTTGTATATCAATTGACCAGGCAATTTTATTTAGGAGCTTTTTGCATCCTTATGTCTCAGAGCCACTAGCAAAAGTTATCTACTCTAATCTGCTTTCCTTTGTGCATAGTATTCTGAAGATAGCATCAAGGGAGGTAATTCCTATGAACCATTAGATTGTCCTTCATCTCAGACCGGCAAATCATTATATATGTCCTGATGTTGACAGTCAAACCATGCCCCGTTCATACAAACGCCTCTGCCTCTGACAGAATGCAAATAGCTACTGGAGAAGTGGGAATACGGTATCACATCAACTGTGGCTGAGACAGTCATAAAAATCTGCAATATCAGTTTTGAAGGGTTTGCAGTAATGGATCAAATCATGCACATTCATTTGCTGGTTTGTGGCATTTATAATATCCCTTTCCTCCAAGATCTAAAGGCAACGTCCTTATTACTTGTCTCTCCCATTTTAACCTCATAACAGACTATGAGGAGAAGTTGCTTTGACTGGCCTTAAATCACCCAGTAATATTCATGGTTGCATGCAGATTTTGACACACACCCCTCTCTCATTCTAATCCAATGCTCTTGCCACTCTACAGCACTGTCCTAATTCTCCATGCTGCAACATGGTTGAGATCTCAAAGTTCAGACGGTATTGTGGTATTGAAACTGGTCCAGATTTTCCTTAAAACCCCCATGGTGCATGATAGCCAGGGGAATAAGCTTCATATAATTGTTAACTATAGACTTCAGGGCTGACTTCCATCTCTGAAACAAGAATAAGTGTTTCCTGAAAAAAATATTGCCGGCTTAAATCCTCCAATGAGCAGAGCCATTCACTTTGAAGCTTAACCATTGCCTGTTGAGAAGAAGGGCATTTCTTCATGAAGGGTTTTTAATGTGCAGAATAATTCACATTTTTATTTTGTTCTCCATCACAGTATTCATGCAAAATAAGTTTCCAGCATTTTATTTTATTCATAGAAGAGTTATAGGACTGAAAATCCAGAAAAAAACAAAAGAACCAAACTATTCTTTCTTAAACTCAAACATAAATTTATCACTCTGTCCACAGGAGCACTTCACATTCGGGATGTTTATTTATCTCTGTTCAGTAATTACCAGTCTCTGGAGAGGTGGAAAGCATCACAGATGTAAACCATTGCAATATTTCTCCTTCAAGGTCATTGCAAATGAAATTAATTTTAAAAAACTGAAAATAAATCACAGAAAACCCCATTTCAGTCATTTCATTATCACTGCCCTGGGGTTATTAAACAGAAAGCACACCCTGCTTTTTTGCTGGCAGCCAGAAAGCCAAGGTGCTTCTAGGAATAGTTTTTTTTGTATAACTGCCCTGTCTCCTACATGGAATGTTAAATGGGATCATAGGAGTGGGGTTTAGGGATGACTATTTCAATTATTCCCCGTCATTAGTTTGGTACTTTTTCTTCTCACACAGAAAGGCATGAACACATCTAAGGAAATACCGGATAGCTGTGCAATGCATTTTGATGGGAGCTTCTAGGAAATTCTATCTGTAAATAATCTAAGAGTCATAGCGTCCTTGGTGCTCTCTGAGCTTGGTTGTTTGCTTGCAGACATTTCATTACCTGACTAGGTAAATGTCTGCGAGCAAACAAGCTCAGAGAACGCCAAAGACTTCACAGCTCAACCCTGAACTATACACTGTATATTCTCTTCTATTGAATCCAAGAATATGTCAGGATACTTGTTTCCAAGGAAAACTTGTATGGCAGCTAAGAGATCAACTTGCTTTTATCTATTGGTTAATCCAATCCTTGCTCCCTCCCCTTTTCTTGTACCTCTTCTCTTTTCCTTCCTTCTTCTTCTTCTGATATCGTATGTATTTGATAGGGAACGAACTTCTATTTAGAATTTAACAATTTAGCATTTAACCAAGTTCAGTGCTGATAGAACCAAGTTGTTATGGCCTGTAATTCATCAACCCTTATATCGTAATACATGTATAGTTTTTAAATCATTGCAAGCCTTTTTGTTGTTTTTCTTGCATCTGAGTAGCAAGTCAGTGCTTTGGAATATGAAGGTAACCTTTTCTCTATAGCACTTCAGCTTGTAGTTAGAAACTATTTCTAGATAACAAAATGCTACTTTCTGGCAATGCACATACCTCACAAGACTCGATCGTTTCTTTGTATTGAGCGTAGAGAATCATAAACTAATATTATTTTGACAATGAAACTGTCTCTCTAAAAAAATTTAGAAAGTATTTCATGAAAATGGGAGATGCATTTCTTTAAGAGACATTCTTAGCATTAATTTAGATGACTGAGTGTGTCGGGTTAACCTTCCCAACTTGACACCCTCCAGATGTGCTGACACAACAGGAGATTCAACTAGTGTTAAATCAGAGCAAACTCCTGGTTTGAAGCAACTCTCAAGTAAATTCTTTCTGGTGAGGCTTCAGAATGGCAATAATGACGACTGCAAGAAGCAGCAGTGCTCCAGGGACACCTAATTTTAATATTTCACAATGACTTAATTTAAGATTGTGTTCAGAGTTTTCAAAATGTTTACACTTTTCCAC
Organism: Pseudoxenodon macrops; assembly: GCA_032467955.1. NCBI lineage: Eukaryota > Metazoa > Chordata > Lepidosauria > Squamata > Pseudoxenodontidae > Pseudoxenodon > Pseudoxenodon macrops. The sequence goes on along the minus strand of JANHFT010003271.1, from coordinate 408,601 downwards.
AGTGTTCATCCACATATTCCATTTATCATAGCATGAAGATGCCCCATCATAACTTTGTAGACAAAAAGGTCACAATATAGTATCAATTTTATCACCAGCTTGTTCCTCAGACAGTTTGTAGTCTGTTGTGTTCTGGTGTACAAGGGGTATTTTCCTTCTTATCCCAAAATTTTCCATGTAAATAATCTAGAGCCTTGGGGCAATGTAGTATAGATTGACAAAAAGCTCATCTCTAGTTGGGTCAGTATGTCTTCTAATTGTCTGTGGACATTCTCAGTCATTCAGGTCATGGTTGTCTATGGCGATTCTCAATCATCCAGGTCATGTCCCAAAGGTGCTTTTGCAAGAGACAATTGGACTTTTTGGTTTTTCTTTGAAGACGTTTCACTTCTCAGAAGCGAATAAAAAGCTTCTTGGATGAGAAAAAGCTTCTGGAATGAGAAGCAAAACGCCTTCAAAGAAAAACTGTACACTTTCTCAGAATAAGAGTTTCCTTATCAGGCACCAATGTCTTTTCCTAACAGTGTTAAAACTGTACAGACTGCAAAACAACGCAACCCCATTCCAGATATGTGTTAAAATGGGGGCAGCACAATTTATGCTAATATGATTGTTTCCTGGCTCCAGAAAGAAAAAAAGGAGTAGTTGCATGGCAATTCTCAGACCAAGTTACAAAGAGCCTAGACCAGATACAGCAGTATATCCTACTGAGTACTAGAAGACCAGCAGCTACCAAGGATGAGATGTTTTAGCAAAAGTCCTACCCAGATCTAGATTTCTCAACCTTGACAACTTTAAGATGTTTGGACTTTCAACTCTCAGAATTCCCCAGCCACCATAGATTGGAAATTGAACTCCATAGATCTTAAAGTTGCCAAAGCTGAGGAACTGTGGTAGAGGATTGTTTAGAAATTATCCAAAAATCTTCTGCAAAATGCTTGCATTCTGTAGCAACCCAGTTAATGTGTGGGGAGAAGTTGCTTGAAGAAGAAAGTTTTAAAGTAAATATAACATTGCAGGGCTGGGCTGAGAAGAGAAAACATCAAATTCTAATCCTTGCTCTGGTATGTAGCTTGTCTTGGTTTAGGATGCATCCTTCCTTCCAAGTCTTACACCATGGAGGAAAAGTACTGCTAAAATCACAAAATACTTTACTTCCATTCCTAATATGGTTTAAAGCAATTAACTCTAAAATACAGAATTATAATGAAATATAAAACAAATATGAAGAAGATAGAAATAAGGAAAATGCTGTAAATTAAGACTATTTGAATTGGCTAATCTACATAACGCCAAATTCCTATCTGAATAAAAACTGTGTCTGTTGGGAGAAAAGCAACATGAATTGAGCCAGTCCAGATTCTTTTGAAGAGGAATTCAAATTGTAGTAGCAAAGCACCTGGGAGAAGGCCCTCCCTTGTATCCCTGCCAATCATGCCTTAAGCGCCCATGGCAACTTTAAGTTGAGTGGACTGTATCTCCCGGAATTCTCCAGCCAGCATGCTGGAGATATAAGATGCCAGACACAGAGAGAGGCTGCCCTATATATTTGGCCCCTGTTGATTGCACATACTGGTAATGATCAACCTGTTTTCAAAAGGAAGGCTCCATTATCTCTTTGTTGGCCTTCGGGAAGAGTCTGAAGATATAGCTTTGTCGTCTGAGAATCCTATGAACCTGGTGGAAAACCAAAAGTGATTGTACTTTTAGGGAAATGAATGGTGCTTTCTCCTGTTGACTATGAATTTAATAGTTGTATTGTTTTAATGGTTTTTGCAGTTATTTGGGGGGGGGTTGATAAGTTGCCCAGAGTCACATTAGTGAGGGGGGCAGCTATATAAATAAATATATTTGCCTCTAAGCTGATCCAATTCGACAGTTTTTCAGAAGATCGCAACTTTATTAGAAAAGGCCATAAGTAAATGTGCTTATTTAAAAGCAAACATTTCTGAGAGAAGAAATTAAAAATGTTACAACTGAGATGAATGTCATACAGCTAATACCAGAATAAATGAAGACTATTCAAATGTTGATTAACATCAATATTCTACTTCATGCTGATAAACAGGTTGTGAATGCCCAAAAGTAAATCTATAAAATAAAAATAGATCCTCCCTTTATAGACATATGAAAACGTTCTTGCATTTATCCTTAGGTGATCATCACGTATCATCAAATCCTTGAGCTTGAGGACTTTTTCTGGGATTATCAGCATTTAAATCACAATGTTGACTAAACTTCAAACATTTCACAAAACAAATGACTTATACATTACAAAACAATCAATTGACAGTAAAATTGACAACAGCCACTGACTGGCTTTATGTTATCTGGTATACTGTACTATAAGTTCCATAATTTCTAAACAGCAGGGGCAATACTTGAAGATTCTAGAAATGGTATAGGAATACAGAGGGCATCACTTGAGGGACCTACAGGAAAACAATTATTCCAAAAGAAAAAAAGTATTTCCCACAATCCTAAAAATCAACAAAACATTAGTATAATGTCCCTTTTTCAGTCACTGCTGCCCTTCAAGCAAACCAGGGCAGAAGAATTTCTGCAGCCTTGTTCTTCCTTCCTTTTCTCAGATACCCCATCACAACCTCTGTCTCCTTCAGTTTCATCATCTGGTTTTCCTGCTAGATGACTTGAGTGGGGCACAGAAAGACCAGGAGAGCTCTTGTTTAAAAATGCATGCTGAATGCAAATAAGTCTGGCTTAAAAATATTAGCACTGTTGTCAAGATGCACTTTTCCTAGACTTGCCAGGAGGGGCCGTGCCTTGCAAACCCATTTAGCCCAAGTGCTGAAAGATTATATCATGATACCTGGGGCAAATGGAGCATTTTGCCTCCATGGCTATTGTCTTCTAGCATGGATCAAATGTTTTGGCTAATGTAACCCATTGCAGATATATCTGAAGCCCATGTATAAAATGAAACACACTTGTGTGTGCCTCTTAATCTGCACTGACACTTCTCTGCTTCTCCCTTCTCTCTGCTCAAATCCACAGATCCTCAAAACTTACTGGGCAGAAGATTAAATATAGATTTATTACGGGATTATAGGATTTCCTGGACCATACACCTGGGCTGATAAATACACCAGACAGCAATCATAGCTCCTGAGATGAATGGCTTGAATCCTCCATGCTCTGCTCCTGGCCATCCATGATGAAAATCAATGTATATACATATACGTCTTACGTGCACACATATCCACAGCAACCTAGTGAAGTGTGTGCCAGGGCAGTACTCAACCATCAACTACTACACTATTTCCACTAACGTCTGCCCTGTGTGGCTTCTTCCCTCCATCCAGTTCTTTGGGTTCTCCTTGAGAAGCTTTGTGCTTTGAGCTGCTGCTGCTTAAATACAAAATGGACAGATCCACCTGTTTTCTCTCTCACACACACACACCAGCACAACCAGACATCATGCAGGGTCAATTCCCTCGAAACTTGCATGCTCTCGTGCAGGACTCCAGTGTGATGCTCCTGTAGAAAAGGCCGGTTGTATTCAGTGTGGGAAACGAGGCATCAGCGTTTCATTTACATTTAATTTGGGTATAGAAGCGGGCAGGCAGGAAGGGCATTCTTCTTCTGCACGCAGCCAAAGCCGCCCAAGGTTTCCCCAACCCGGGGGCACCGGGAGACGCATCGACCCTCCGCCCCACAATAAAATAAAATTTTAAAAAAGCCCAAGACCAGCCTTCGCGGGCTCCGCAAAGCGCTCCTGCCAAAGTTTCCTGGGATGAGGCAGGAGGCTGCGGGGATGGGCTTCGCTTCCTCCTCCTCCTCCTCCTCCTCCTCCTCCTGTTGCCGCCGCCACCACAACCGTGCTTGCAAATTTTTAAAAAAAAATGAAAATCTACTCCTCCCCTCCTGCTGCTAATGCTCTTGCAGAGACCGGGCTAAGAAAGCGAGCCAAAGAGAGCTGCGCCCAGCAGGCTTGAAGATCCATCCGGAACTCCCATGCCTGAGAAAGCAAGGAAATCGCTCAGCTTGGCCGCATCCCGGCAAATCTCCCCCTTCTTCTTCTTCTTCCTCTTCCTCCTCCTCCTCTTTTCCCCTCCCGCAAGGCCGAC
>JANHFT010003271.1:393740-404413 GCA_032467955.1 Pseudoxenodon macrops | reverse complement strand
CCCCCGGCCGCCTACCTGCTTCTCCACAAGCGACGCTTCCCCCAAGTTCAGGCTTGGCATCCCAACGAGAGATCGAGGAGGAGGAGGAGGAGGAGGAGGACCACTCTTCATTCAAATTCCGGCCGTTCGCTGAGGGGAGGACTTGGAACGGGAGAGGGACACGCTGTGCGCGCGCCTGCGTACCTCTGCGTGCGTGCGTGTGTGTATCTCCCTCTCTCTGTGTGTGTGTATATATGTGTGTGTGTGTGTGTGTAAGGCGCGCGCACACACACCCTTCTTCTCTGAAATGGTGCCCGCCTTCGGCTTATGCCTCCCCCCCGCAACCCGCGGAGGATGAAAACCGTCGGTCGCCTTAAAAGTACGAATTCCACCGCGAGGGCAATGGTGATTTCACCGCGGGGAAGCCCCGGCCGGGGTTTAGGGAGCCGGCAGAGATTGCGGGGCTGGTGCCGGAGATAACCGGCGGAAGAAGCCGGGTTTTTGCCGCCGTCGCTACCGCAGCCGCGTCACTGGGAATGGATAAAGAACAGGCAGGCGGGCGGGCGGGACGTGCCTGGAGAGGTGATCCCGGAGGCCAAGCGGTGGGCAGGTCGAAGGGACGACGCCGGTCGCCTGCCCGCCTCTCCAGGTGGCGTTGTGGGGGCCCGGTTCGCTTGCTCCCGTAGCTGGAGATCTCCACGCTCCCCTTTACGCGAGTGACGCCTCCACACGCGCGCACATACACACACACACACACACACACGCCTCCGCACACTTTAACAGGGGCTGGGAAACAGCCGCACGCCTGCGTGCACACGCAACAGCTGGTTATTGTTATCCATGTGCCCGGCTGCAAGGAATGGCAGCGCCGAGATCAGCAACGTGGGATGGGAAGGGAGGAGGAATAAGGGGGGGGGAGAAGGGCAGGGCGCGCCAGAAGTCGCAACTGCAGAGCAGGTATTCCTCGCCGTCCGTACCACGCACACCCCCACACCTCATCCGCTCTTTCCTCCTCCATTTGCCCACCCAAAAACCAAGGCACGCGAGAGGTAGCAGCTGCTTGGAAAGTCCCAGTGGGTGTACAACGCGGCCGAGACCAGCTGCCGGCGCCGACCCGCGTCCCTGACAACAGCTGGGAAGAAGCATGGAGAGGTGTGCAGGGAGAAGAGGTAGCGATTTTTCCCAGATGTTAATGCAGCAACTGGACAATTAACCCCGTTGACTTTATGTAACCTTATGCCTACGCAGTCCAGCAGCAGGAGCTGCCAGGAAACCATCTTTTTCTGTGAGCACAACAGTGCTCAGGATCAGTTACACACACACACCAAAGGCTTTGTGCATTGAATGCCCCACACCGGCACTTAGTAGCAGTTTGCAGGACAGCTGCTGAGCAGCTCCCTCCTGTACAGCCAAAGCACATGCCTGTGGAAGCCACAGTTAACTGTACTGACATCCTCCATCACAGCTGTGAAACCTTTCTCCATTAGAGAAAGAACATAGCTGCCAAAGAAATAGCTGTATCTTGCCTGCAGCCCTACAGATACATAAGTATAAAAGCTGTTTAACTCCCTCTGATCTAAACATAGGTAAATGTGGGGATGTGAAGGTGATAGGCTTTGACATCCTCTGAAAATAATCTTACACATAAGCAACAGGTGATGAGGAATCTTTCTTAATGTAGGCTTCTCCAACTGTTAGGTACCAACATTCTTTGCAACAACCCTCACCAGCTGAATACGCATCCCTGCAGGAAGCATCCTTAATGACTGTAGGCCATAGGCAGTGAGTAGGAATCTTCCAAAGATGAGCATAGAGATGGCTAAGTGGGAAACATTTCCCCAAGGGAATGAAAGAGTACCTTCTATACAACAAGACCAGAAGCTACATGTAATTCAGACACATGCCTATATCAATTGCAAAACAGCTGCTAAGAGACATCCATCACATAATCAAAAACAATTGAGAAGGTACATCAAAGCTCAAACATTCCAGCTGCTGTCAAAAGCTACTTACCTGTTACTTCATTTACATTTTCCCAGCAGATGTCTATCAGTAATAGTTATACAGCAGGCACAATAGTTTATACAAGAAGTACATTAAAAATGCCTTGGCATGAAATACGGGCATTGGGAAGCTGCACTTTTGAAATGGGATGTTACAAAACACAAGTTTGGGTGTTGCAAAGCATCCAGGTGTTAGGGGAAAAACAATTTAACAATTCTAATCTATATCATTCTTAACTTGTTCTGACACAGTCTCATAGAAAAGCTATTGGAAAATTAGCTACCTAGATCTTTCTAAATATGTTGGTATGTTATCACAGTTCCTTTTACAAAATAAATGTTCTGGATAATCTATTTTAAGAGAGCAGAAAATGATCTGGTGGAACACTATGTCTATTTCAAAACTACCGGTACCATTCCCTGGTTTTCCGTGGAAATAAGGGATTATTAAAATAATTTCAGAAACTGGTACAATCAAATTGTGGTAGAACCAAAAGCATTGAAATCTGCCTATTGGGTTCTGAAATATACTTTCTCCTGTTCATTTTATATACTGTGCATTCCCAACCTACAGGCCAGCCCCCAGCAGTTAACAGTACACTCAATAAATAATTATCACAGCCAGGAATTTTTTAAAAACCCAAAATAAAATGCTATCATAAAGCTATTTAAAATAATGAACAAGCAATGCAACATAATAAACAAAAATACATAAATAAAAATACAAGGCATGAGCAATCTAGCAGCAAATTATGCATGGCTACTATGGAGGGAAAGGTAGGGAATTAAAAATGCTCTTTAAATTTAAATTTAAAAATAATCAATTATACTTACTGGGAATTCCAGTGTCAGTACCACTACCATCAAAAATATAAATAGTCACTGGAGCCCTATCACATCACTTACCATAAAACATCAATTCTGATAAATTTGAATGTGGAACAGCTAAAAAAAATACAGAAACCATCAAAACTATTCATAACATATATACGATATATATACACACACAAGTCAGGAAATATGTTGCTTCTGCCTTCTCTTGCACACCTAGTCTCTTATGCACAAAACAACTGCATATTTACAGGCAGCCCAGTCTAACAGTAGCAAACCCCATAGCCTTCCAGATGTTACTGGATATAATACTCAGGATTCCTGATTGCCACTCAGTCATCAAGAAATAATACAACAGTTTTATGACACTAGTTATTTTATCTTATTTTATTTTATTTAAACCCCATTTCTTGGAACAGGACTATGACGTTATGTAGGTATGTCTGCATTTGATTGTACACTATTCCCTCTTATCCCCAATATGCCTGCAAGTACCATTAATCACACCTAGATTAGCTAGTCCAAAAAAAACCACACACATACACAAGGGCAAACCCATTTCACATACTGTTGCAAAAAAAAAATGTAATCTTGTTTACATATCGTCATAAGGGGTCCAGCTCAATTCTGGATGACTTTTAATTCAAATGTTCATTACTTAAAAAAATGGATAGGCCCAGCAGTCAGGGTTGTGACTTGTTTTCTCTGAGGAAACAAATGGGGACACTGTGCCTTTCACAGAGCTGTGGCAGGCAGAGCAATTTGATATTTATGGACTCACTTTATCATTGATTGCTCCTGGTGGGTAAAGCTGCATGTACCAGTTTCACAGGGAAGGTCGAAATAATCAAGATGGCTGCTGGGACCATGTGAGGTTCCAATCCTTCAGTCATAGATGCCATCTTGACTTTTTTATTCTCCATTACAGACACCTCCAGATGAACCTGTAAAATATATGGCCGTGCAGTTGATTTTGTAGACATATATCTTCTGTTCTCTAGGAAGATGAGAATTTACTAACATTTTGCTGATAAAAATCAATACGATTTAATTTAATTCGCATCTTTACGTTGCATCAATCCATAAACCAGTGTGGAGAAAAACTAAAACATATTCACATCCAGTTATCTTTTTTTCCCCTTCATATATGGAGAGGAAAGGCTGTTAGAAGGATTTGTAGCTCTGACCTGTGATATGATGAGAAAAATCTGTTTTTCCCTCCTTGCACATGACCCTCTGAGATAGATTGATAGATAGATAGATAGTGTGTGTGTCAGAAGTGGGTTCCTATCGGTTCTATCTGGTTCTTTAGAACCGTTAGTAACTCCGTGATGATGTCATGGAGCCGATTCTGTCGGTGTCTCCGTGGGCGCCACCATCTTGGATTTTGCTTCTGCGCATGTGCAGAAGCTAGTTTTTGATTGCTGTGTGCGCGCGTATGCTCCACACGCAACGCAACCCTGAGCGAACCGGCAGCAAAAATATCCACAATCCATCCCTGATGTGTGTGCATGTGTGTGTGTATTGTGTGTATACTGGAATATGCAGGTAAGATTTAAAAAAATATCAATTGTAAAATACTAGCCCATCACATATATTCCCCATATATCCAGTCTTTCCAAAGAAATAAGCCAAGCCTTTCCTGCACACAGATATATAACTTCCTTTTACAAAGCAGCTTCACCCCTGTCTAAACACGTCCGTTTATCAAGCTACATTCCCTAGATACAAACAACTGGAAAGACATATTCAGCAACTGCTATGGTGGTATCTTTTTTTCTGTTTTCCATTTCTTTTTCCAGGCTCATATAAACAATTTCGTGAAAATTTCATGACACTGCTGATCTCCGGTTGTGGGTATATGTTGTATTCCTTAATTAAATTTCTTAATTATTATTTTGTTGAATAAGCATGATTCACACTACATATTAAACCAAGACCAAAAAGTCTACAGCCGTGATGGCGAACCTATGGTACGTGTGCCAGAAGTGGCACGCAGAGCCCTCTCTGGGGGCACACATGGCAGCCAGCTGCTCTTCCAGGTTCCATCATGCGCATGTGTGCTGGACAGCTGGTCTGGTGTGCCTGCGCGTGACAGAACCCGGAACAGCAGCTGGCCGCCATGTGCATGTGCGCCAGCCAGCTTCTCTCTTCTGGGTTCCGGTGCTCCAGTTTTGGCACTCGATGCCGAAAAGGTTAACCATCACTGGTCTACAGTATGGTTTCATATTTAGTGTGATGTGTATTCTTAGCCAATGAAGCATGACACTGTTTTTAAGTCAAGATCATCTCAGTGTAGAATAGAAAGGCCAACATAAAGTCTTACATTATGATCTCTATAATATCTATAAACCTCCTACACAGGCAAGCAAGTAGTCATATCCAAGATGTTTTTTTTCTTTATGATAGACATTTCTAGCAAGTTTCATCCCACTCAGGAGATTACACTGACTTAATAAATTCCATTTACCAACTACATTTATTGTCTAGACATTTTTAACCATGCCTAAAAGACACATGGTGTGCAGAATGGAACTGCAATAATCAAAGATTTGTTAGAAGAGTTTTGGATTTTATATCTGACTGAACATTCATCATATTAGGTTGTACGGCTACATGCTCAAATATACTTAATAAGAGGCAAATTTCTTTGTCTTTGATGAGACACTTTTCTGATACAATATATCAAGATCTGGGCTGCTTTAATTTCTGTTCACTTATATACAATTTATCATCCATATAAAATTTTAGCACGTACAGTTCTTTATGGATAAAACACGACTGGATCAAAGATTGCTATTGTGAATTGCTAGGATGCTATTTGGATCAATGTTTTCCAAAGGTAAATTGAGGTATTTTTATGAGTTAAAAAGAAATCTTTTGAGTCTCCAATTTGTTATTTGTGGACCTTAGTGCACAGTAATAACAAAAGTAGTTATCGTATGAACGATTTTTTTCTTAGAATTGTGAGCAATTGTAAGCGCCAATTGTAAAAAAAACTATCAAATTCTCTTTTTTTATCTTTGATGGACTGACCAAAATGAAGAAAGGCAATTCTATGATATCATTCTATGATTTAATAACCTTTTTTTTCATTTAATTTTTAAATTAATTCAGTATATTGAAACACCGGTGTCACCAACCTCCCACCAAATTTGCTGTCGGAATAAAAGTAAAGTCTTCCTTAAGTCAAATGTCCTTCATTGAAACTATACAGGTAGCCTGAATTTCTGACCACTGCTGGGCCCAGAATTGAGATTGCTAAGCAAGTTGTCTGATTTATGATGCTTTTTTTTTTTTGTCATGGTGGTTAAGTGAATCTTGAAGTTCTTAAGTAAATTCAGCTTCCCTCGTTGACTTTTCCTGTCAGATCCCAGCTGGGAAGATTGCAAATGGTGATCACACGCCCTTAAGACCCTGCAACCATCTAAATACATGATATTTGCTTAGCACAGGAATTTTGACACATGACCATGGGGATGCTTCAATGGTTGCACGTGTGAGGTCCAGTTGTAAATCACTTTTTTCAGTGCCATTATAATTATGAACAGTGACTAAACGAAAGGTTGTTAAGTCAAGAAGTAGCATACAAAAAGAGGTTGTCATCACTTTTAGGCATGTGTTATTCACCTTCCTACTCTCCTTGAAATTGCCTGGTAGCCTCCTATCCAAAAACTCAGCCTGACTCTGCTTAACTTCCAAGTCCAGATAAAATTGGCCACCTGCTGCCACCTACTGTGAACATGCTGCTTTTCCTTTAAAGGCTGATGTGTGTGAATAAGCTCCGTCTGATCATATTCTTAAATATAATGTATAATGACATGAAGCTATAAAGGTCAGGTTAATGCAAATTATTTTGTTTCTATAATTTTATTAAAGATGTTTGAATATCTTTTTTAGAAAAGATAAAACTAATACTAATACAAAGTGAGAAAAGAGAGAAGAAGAAGAAAGAAATCAAAAAGAAATCTTAAAAGAACAAGAAAGGGAAAAGGGGGGGAAAGATAAAGATAAAAGAAGTAGCTTATTCACAGCAGTTATAAAATCATCTTCACAGCAGTTATAAGTAGTTATAAATGTATAATTCTTTCTGTGAAGTTACATGTGTCTTTTCTTTCTGTAATATGTTATCTCTAATCATCAAAACCATAAATCATATATTCTTTTTTTTCTGTTTTCTGCAAAAAGTTCATAAGGTACAATTAACATATTGTTTTTTCTTCTAATCCGAGAAATCAATTTAGCAGGTTCCATCATCTTCACCAACCATTCTTCCATGTGGATAGTGCTGAACTTTCCCGTCTTGTGCATACAATAATCACACTGCAGAGGTCATCTACAAAAATGAAGTTCCATGACTTTTCCAACTGCTTGCCCATCAATGGAAAAGCAAAAGTCTCTGCTTTACAATTGTATACCAATCTGTAAAATCTTCTGAAGATTTTGTATGTATGTATTTGAATTTAGAATTTTCTAGCTTTGTTTGAACTGTCTTAGATAAAAGCCAGCATTGATCCTCATGAATAAAAGCTTGCAAAATTATTTTCAGTCTATCAGCTAAAATGATTATAAACAATTTGTATGTCCTACAAATGCATTGTATACAGTAATTATATCAGCCTATACTTTCTTGTTAAAGTCAGATCCTGACTTTCTTTAGGTACCGTGTTTCCCCAAAAATAAGAGATATCCAAAAAATGAGACCTAGCTTGATTTTTACCTGTGCAGTGAATATAAGCCCTCCCCTCCAAAATAAGCCCTAGTTAAGACTTTCCCATTCCATTGCACCTGGTTGCAAGGGGTGGGGCAAGGTGCATGGGTAAAAATCAAACAAGGGTGGGGATGAGGGGATGGAGCTGCTTGCCTTCAGACAGTTGCAGCCAGGCCTCCCACACCCCCACACTTGCCTCACCTTGCCAGCCCACTTCTGTTGCCATTTGCCCCTCCCCCCATTTGCAGCTGATAAAAAAATTCCAGATTGACACACACAGCGCCCCCTGGCTTCTGTTTCTCCATCAGAGGCCTTCAGCAAAGGCCTCTCTGTAGCTGAGAAAAAAGCTCTGGATTGATGTGCATGACAGTACAGAGCTTGTTTTTCAGCTGCAGAGGCCTTTCCTGACTGCCTCTGATGGTGAAACGGAGGCCATGGGCACCCACGCGAGGGGCAACAAGTAGCTGCAGAAGAAGTGGGCCAGCAGCAGGCTCCTGCTAGGCAGTGCTGCTGCTGTTGTGAGGTGAGTCAGTGGAAGACACCCCACAAAAATAAGACCTGGTGCTGTGAGGTGAGTCAGTGAAAGACATCCCATGAAAATAAGACCTGGTACCTTTTTGGGTGGCAAAAAATTATAAGACTGGATCTTATTTTTGGGGAAACACAGGTGTTAATGTTATACTGGTTTCTTCAATTTTGGTATTTTTCCTCCATATAGGATAGAATTCATTGTATTCTGTACAGGTTGTAAAAAGTTCATTTTACATTGTAATACATTTGTAACAAGAACCTAATGACCCACCTGATCATTAGTAATAACATTTGTAATAAGAACCTAATCATCCACCTGATCCAAGCAGTAGTTTAATGTTTTTTTTATAACTTCAGAAACTTTCCTGATTGTATTAGATCCATTCATAATCTGTCTCTGAACCCTTGGTACTGTATGTTTGCTTTTTTAAGGGATTCATCTATTTTCTCGTGTGATGTCACTTCCTTTATATAAATTGGAATAATTTTGATAGAATGCTTTTTGTATGGCTGAATCCTCCATTAGTATAGTATCTCTCTCTTGTAATTTTGATATCATTTTCATTTCTTTTGGTACTTTACATGCTAGGCACTTCTCTAACTTTATTGCAAACAAAAAAAATTGCTTTACACTTTTACATTTACATTTGCTTTTACATTTTTATCTCCATTTCTTTTACTGTTAACTTAGATAATTGTCATTGTTAAAGCTTAATTTGTTGAGAAATTCTTCTGTAAAAATTTTCTTTCTCTTTATTTCATTGAAAACAGCTTCTGCTTTCTCTTGGCTCTTCTTTCAAGTTTATTATGTTGTATAAAATAAGCTCTACTAAAAGCTATACTTGCAGCCCGAACCATTATTAAATCAATGTCTTTACCTACATTATTTTTTTTAATCCTTTAGTTTCTTTTTACAATCCTCCACTATTGTTTCTTTCTGTAGCAACATTTTGTTCAGTCTCCATATAAAATAATTAGATTTTCTTTCATAAACCAATTCACAGGATTAAGATCTAAAAAAGTCTTTGGTAAAACATCTACTTGAGAAATCTTAGTAGCCAAGTTGTTTGAAATCCAAATCATGTCTATTATTGTAAAGGAGCAATGTATTTTACAAAGTTGGGTATATGTTCTTAATTTACCATCTTTCTGTCTCCATTTATCAACCATATATCTATTTTGTCCTTGAAATTAAAGAAAACTTTCATAATTTGCTTTGAGTGACTTTAACATTTTTCTCAGAAGTTCTGTCACGTTGTAAGGCGATCATTCCATTCCAATCCTCTATCAAACACCAATTTTCATAAGAAAAATTATCAATCTCTTTACGTCATTTATAAAACAATACTTAGTTTCATTTGTGCACAAAGTCCCCAATATCAAACTCTTAGTGTTGTGCAAATTAATTTCCATCCCAACAAATCTACCATAATAATCACTCAATACTGATTTTAGTTTTAGTTTTAGGTGGAGATTATTTCTTTCTTTTAAATTCTCCACCCAAATTTTTATAAATCAGATATTGTATATCCTTTCTTCTAATGTATGTACAAAGAAAAGAAACAATTGGTGTAGAATGCAGACAGAAAAAAAAGTGATGTGTGGGTGTTCAGACAAACATTCTGAGTTTCTAAAAGCTTCCTTTGGAGGAGGATGTCACAATGCTGAAAGAAATGAAACAGGCTCACATTACTTTAAAAAGGTGTTTTTTGCAAGGATATATCAAACAATCATTTGTTAAAGCAAAGATCCTCCTTGAAATTCTGCCCTATCACCTTCGTGCCAATCTCTAGACAGTAATAGCAAGAGTCGGCATGAAATTATATTAGAGATGGGGTTTTTTTCTCCCCACTTCCCAGTTGATTTAGACATTGATCTATGTATCAAAAAATCCCAGAGTTAGGACTATTAGCAAATGATAGCAATAGCACTTAGACTTATATACCACTTCACAGTGTTTTACAACCCTCTCTAAGCAGTTTACAATGTCAACATATTGCCCCAAACAATCTGGGTCGTCATTTTATCCACCTCGGAAGGATGGAAGGCTGAGTCAACTTTTAGTCAGTGAGACTTGAACTGCTAAACTGCTGGCAGCCGGCAGTCAGCAGAAGTAGCCTGCAGTCAGGTGTAGTTTGTGGATTGTTTTGTTGCCGGTTCACTCAGGGTCGCGCTTTGCGCACGCACCAATCAAAAACAGCTTCTGCGCATGCGCAGAAGGAAACATCCAAAATGGCGGCGCCCACAGAGACACCGAAGGTTAGAAATGAATGCATATATAGAGAATACAGAGGATGAATATTAATAAGGAATCAAGGCTACCTTATTGCAATCTTTTCCATCCATGTTAATTTCATATATTTTTTGGGGGGGTCATTTTTGAAAGCAATTTTTTATCCATGCAATAGAACGAAAATTCTTTTTAAAAAATAGTATTTATTTTAACACAGCAAAATCAAGAAGACTGAAAATGAGCAAGATATAGACTTCACCCCATTACTAAGAGGTCCTTAAGGGGCGTGCATAAGCGCACCAGTGTGTCTACCGTCCCTGTCCTATTGTTCCCTTTTATCCGAATATATCTCATGTATTCATAATCTTGTCTATACTTGTATCTG
>JANHFT010003271.1:306632-319759 GCA_032467955.1 Pseudoxenodon macrops | reverse complement strand
ATGTTATTTAATATGTGCTTGACAAAAATAAATAAATAAATAAATAAATAAAATAAATAAATAAAAGACTTTTTAACTGAAGAGCTCCAAGAGAAAATTATAGCTTTATTGTATGCAGACGTAGTTGAAAAAAGAAAAATGAACTTTTCCTTTGTTTCAACATTCTCGAATTAAATGCAGGGTATTTTTAAGAACAGAAGCAGGTATAATATTTGTTTTCGGAATAAATTCCATTTTACTTTGCTGCAAACTAAATTTCACAGGGGTGACACGCGGAATCCTGGCTCCTACATTCAAAGCCATTTGTGCTCCAGAGCAATTGCATCTTCTTACTGCCGGTTCGCTCAAGGTCGCACCTCAAGCACACGTGAAGCATGCAAGCAGGCGTGTGTGCGGCAGTCAAAAAGCATGCGCAGAAGCAAAATCCAAGATGGCGTAGCCCATGGAAACCCTGACAGAACCGCTCCATGACGTCATCATGGAGTTACTACCAGTTCTATAGAACAGGATAGAACCAGTAGGAACTCACCTCTGGGGGGAGGGAAGAAACCTCTGGATACCCCATTCCACCAGGATTCAGACCTGCTTCCCTGGACAAAAGTCCGACCCTTTCTGTTACAGCGAGAATATATACATTACACTATGCCCCTGTCTTGGTTAAATGTTTATGTTACAAAATGTGGACTTTTTGCCTTCATTCATATTCCATTCCTACAAATTTGTGGTCGTAAATAATAATACATAGGGTAATAAATCTATATCTTAAGACTATAATAGTAGTTCAGATTGTGGTTTATCAGAAATCCCACTAGATATTTTTGTACCCATTGAAGGACCACAATATTTCTTTCCAAAGAGCCATTTTGCCATTACCTGAGACTGATGCTCACTCAGCATAGATGTTAGTTCCCAGATGTCTTGGAAGGCATGATGGCCACTGTTTTTTTCACTATCGGCATCCACTGAACTTTTCTGTCTGTGAGGAGAAACTAGGATTGTCAGAGCAATCTCTTTTGCTCTTATTCTTCACTTCATCTCCCATCACCACCACTTTTCTCATCAATTGAAAGCTTCCATTTCAAATGCGGCACTCTCAGATTAAAGAACTCAAGATACCAGTTATGTCTTTGACATCTTTTTAATGAGGTCTTACTGCTTTTTTTTCATGTTTACTGGACTTTGTGTATGATCCTAATTCCATTCATATATTAAGATCTTCAGTGTAATGTATGATTCTAATTCTTTGAACAAGGAGTCTTTGTTGCAGTTGGCCAACAAAGAATTTTAGAAAGATGTTCAAAGCTCCATAGTAGTTTGGAAAAAATATTGTAGCATAGTGTGCTACATGCTTTTTCAATAAGTAGAATTTTTGCAAAATAATGGATATCTGGCAGTCCTAGCCTACTAAGAGAAGAAAAATGCTGATGCTATCTAAATATTCTCTCTCACACACATAACAAATATAAGCTAATTTTACACAACGCCTTACAGACAAGTTGCTACAAGTTGGCATCTTTCCCCATCTTTTAAGTATCTCTCCTGCATTATATTCCTCTTCTGTTCTTAAACTCTTCCCCATAAGGGACTGTCATTCATTTCAACCAGATCATGCTGCTCTGCATTTTATACACACCCTTCTTTTTGTTCTATGCTTTGATGAGCATATGACCTGATTAAAATCGTTTCATTTTAGAATATTACCAGTGGCATCTCAAAAGAAAGATATGTACATATTGTCGTTTGACCTAGATTTTGAAATTCCCTTTTGGCTTTCAAATCCCTTTTGGCATCTTCAATTGTGAGAGTGCCCAACTGTGCAGTTTTATCCATCTATCAACTCTAATGCAAGGTGTTTCCCTCCATTTCATCTTAGCATATCTCACCAATTGCTCATAACAATACTGAGCGTAAAGGTAACCAGATACGCAAGAGGAAGAAATTAGCAGAATGAATTGTTGTTATAACCTTTAGATTCCTCTAGCACAGAGGTGTCAAACTGAAGGCCCACAGGCCAGATCCAGCTCAAGGGGTACTTCGACCTGGCCCGTAGGGCCTACCTGGAAACAGCGAAGGACTGACCAATGGTGCCTCTGCCAGCAAAAATGAAGCTGAGGAGGGCTGTGCGCAGCCCTCCCAGGCTCTGTGTTTGGCCGCGCTGGCCTCCTGCAACCCTCTGCCAGCGAAAACAGAGCTCAGGGGAGCTGCGCACTGGCAGAAGGCTAGCAAAACAAACTAAAAACAAAACTGCCACGCCCACCCCGGCCATGGCCACCCACGCCAAAGGTCAAACACAATCCTGATGTGGCCCTCAATGAAATCGAGTTTGACACCCCTGCTGTAGCAATATTTTTGGGAGATCATAGTTTGCTCAACTTTTTCAAAGATTCCTTTATGTCCTTCATCTTAATTTTAGAGGGAAGATAGTTGCATCAGCATTGATTTCTACATGTCCTTACTCTCCAATTTCCCAATGATATGGGGTAGCTCAGTCTCCATCCAGTGAAATTGCTCTGTTTGGCAATGTCACTTAAATAGTACAATGTTTCAAGAACATGTTTATATAAAAGCTGCTACTCTTCAGAGTCATCTCTTTTGCAGTGTCATGCGTAAACAGGATCATCATTTCTCAAAACGTAACAGCTGTAGCACAAGTAATATAGAAAGGCATCTAGAACTAGGATTTTAATAATTTGTTTATTGCAATTTTGTGCCATTTTCCATCCTCGAATTGCTGCGTTTTATCAAGAAAGGACAGCTACATAAACAGTCATTTCAGCAGATAAAAATAACATGGAAGGGAAATGCAGCAACTCTTAGGTTATTCTTCTTTCTAGAAGAGCATAAAGCTGCACCATCTCCTAATATTTTAAAAAAATCCTAAAAATGTTTTGACCTTATGATTGTAGGAAGTTACCCTGTATCAGGTCATCTTGTCTATCTAGCAAAGTAGTGGCAGTTGTTTTGCCCACAAAACTGCATGTGACATTGGGGTGGAGCATGGGAGCAGATTCTTGGAGATCCAATGAGTAAGAAGTGAGTATATATTCATAAAAAGTAGTTTGGGCCAGTATTTCCTTATTCTGTACTCATATTCAAAAAACAAACAAATTCAATCACAATTCAATTATTGCACAAAGAGCATTAGATGAGAATGGTGCAGAGTAGGCCGTCAATGAACCAAATAAATCACACACCTGCTTATGTATCACATTTTTGGGTGGGCTGATAGGTGTATGATTTATTTAGGAAATAAAAATGACGCTCAGTCACGAACCTTTCAGTCTTCTATCTACGACTGTGATCAAGGAGAGTGTTTAGGAAGGGACACTGTTGCATCCTCTTTTCAACCAACTACATTTCCTGTAGCCTGCTAAACAGCTGTGTCAAAAGCTCACTGGGGAGTAAAATGTGGCAATGGAGAACCCAGTTTTGAATATCATAATTTGCTCATAAGGGATCTAGCTCAGAATAACCCATCCTGTCTGCAACAGATTTCTGGGGAAATTTTTTTTGTCACTAGCTCCCTGATCGTTTTAAGAAGAGATGCAGGATATTGACATTTGAAAGTTCTGCATGTAAACTATGTATGCTGTTAATGACCTACAAGTCCTCCTATGATATCCCTAGATGTCAATGCACTGCTCTCCAGAATCGTAACTCTGCAAAATGTATGGAACATGGCTTGTGGGAAAAGCACAGAACTCTGGACTATTGCACTGTTTGTAGCACAAGCAACTTCCAGGTAACTCCTTGCACAAACTATCCTATATAGGGTGATCTGCAGATGATGTGAAAATGACATCAGATTGTCATTCCAGAATGGCATAAAGCTATGAGTCAGTCCCAACTGTCTCTACCATTGACACTAAGGCAAAGCTATATATTGAAAGAGAGAGAGCAAAAACACGAATCAATAAACTGCTACCACCACATTTGTCTGGTCCTGTTGCTAAGCATTGATGCAAACTAAGAAAATAATCAACCAATAATCACAGGATAATAGCAGAATAGCAGAAAAATTGAATACAACATGTTTAATATAAGTTCAACTTACTATATATTGTAGGGCAAAACTAATGCACAATGGGATCCTAACTAGGGCTTCAACATTTAATCAATATACCAGACAAATGAATCAATTAAAAACGTTTATTACAATAAAGATGTTGTCTATGAAGCATGTCCCAAGTTTTTTTTTTTAGAAAATCATTAGTTTAATGCAAGTGCTGATAATTGCTGCAGGCAGCAATTGCTGTCTTTAAAATTCATTCTTCCTTTTCTCAAAGTATCTTTTATGAAGATGATGCTTGTTGTAGTTCACATTTTCTTTTGCCCTGGTAAGTAGAACCGGAACTAATTGGTTGAAGTGACTAGAAAGGGACACTGATCAAACATTGGAAGACTCTCCTGTGACAGAAGCTGTTCAGTGATGGAACAAATTGCTTTGGAAGGAAATGGACTCTCTGTATTTAGAGAGTTTTAAGCAGAAGCTATTGCTCTCTCTCAGGCAGTAACAGTGGATTTCCTCCACTGATTTGAAGTTAAGTATGGATGGCATTTAAAAACACAGTATTCTGCTTTCCACAGAAACAATGTTCCTATTGTTATGCAAATGCAATTGATAGATCACTCATGGGATCAATCAAATAACCTTTTTAGACACATTTCCCTGGGAGTAAATCTCATGGAATTCAATATGTAAAGGAGTTGGTTATTCATCAAGCTGCTATCTTACATCTGACATAATGGATCAATTGTGAGTTCAAAGAATAGACATGATACAGTTGCTTATGACATCCGTCCAAGGTCGGTACAATGAGCATTCAGATTGTTGGGTGCAATATGCTGACTCACTTAGAGAGGCAGTAAAGAAGAGTTGTCAAACTCATGGTCCGTGGGTCAAATAAGTCACGTGCTGGCCACGGCCATGCCCGGTTTAGCAAAGGGGGGGGAAGTCCCGATACGTCCCGTGATGCCATCATGACTACGCAAGTTTGACACCCCTGCTGTAGAGCACAATGAAGTGGTAGAGCACAATGAAGTCTAAGTGCTATTGTTATGGGGTCATTAAGCAAGTCATGCCTCATCTGATGTGATGGAATGTAGTAACGTAGAAGGGAGGGGTGCATTTCCAGATAAATAAGAAGCAGCTCAATCCAGATGTTTTATGAGGGAAAGAGGGTGAAGATAGTCCCTCCCTAATAGGTCTCAGAGTGTATACTTGATATCAATAGTAGAGCGTTTCACAAAATCTGCCTATAGGGATGGAACAATGAAAAAAATCTCTTTGGAAAAATCACCACATGCCTTTCTTGGTTTTGGGACCTGACATTTTATGACTTATCTTGCTGCAGTCATTAAGTGAATCCAGCTTCCCCACTCCATCATTGAGAGTGTTTGTCAGAAGCCTCCTGGGAAGGTTGTAGGTTCCATTCACATGACCCCAGGATTCTGCAACCATTGCAAATACATGCCAGTTCCCAAGTGCCTGAATGTTGATCGTGTGATCATAGGAACATTGCGATGGTTGTCAAGTGTGAAAACCACTCCTAAGTCACTTTGTTTCAGTACTGAAAGACTTTGAACGGTTATTAAATGAATGGGCCATAAGCCAAGGTCTCCCTGTACTTGCTAAAACATGGCAGAATTGGATCTGGTGGCTTTCCATTTTCTTAAATGAGGGAATAACATTTTATTGAAAACTATGCCTACCGCAACTCTTTGCAACTCTTTCAAACTCTTAAGACATTGCCTTAGGACTACAATTAGAAGAAAAGTGCAGTATTATAAAGAATAATAAAATTATTGAAAAGAAATAGCCATGTAATTATGTTAATTATGCCCTGTCTCAAACTATCATAAACAGAAAAAGTTGGGAGCACATTTTCTGTAGTCCTCTTTAGCTTGCTCAAAATGGTTGATGGGCAACTGCAAGATCCCATTTTTTTTACAGCTCTTATGGATTTTCATCTTTTCATTTTACCTGAATTGGGAACTAATTTGTTGTTTTTGTTTTTAACTTTTGCCCAGCACTAATTTAGTCAGTTCACATTGAGAAATGTAAAGATGACTTTGATGAAGAAATGGATGACCTGTTTAAGGGGATAGCAGTAATAACTTCAGTCTTGAAAAAGTGGCAAGCATGAGAAAGCAACTCAAGGTCATACGTTGAGATAGAGAGTAGCTGGCCTTGTGCTGTTCCACTACCTCTTACGAGCTATATTTAATTTTAAATGTCTATTTATACCCAAATACTTTCCATCCTTGAGATAGTTGGATGAGTATCCAGATTTTGTTTTTCTGGAGTGAATCCATTTCGTCACTTTTTCCCCATCACTTGGTTCTCCTCTGAAGGCAGCCTTTGATGTCTTCCCAGGTAATTTGTTCATTGACTTCAGGGATGCTGTTTATATATGAGAACTTTCAAGCCAACATTTCCTTAGAGACCTGAATCCCTTTCTTTTTCTGCCAGCTTAACATCATCAGATTGGTGAGGATGTATTCTGCTTCTTCTTAAACTGTTTGGTGTCTGAAATTCTCTTGGTTTGCATTTGTTGACCTACCTGTTGGCATGTGTTTTGGGGACTTCATTTTTCCATGATTCATCCTTATTTTATCCTGCCATCCTCTCATATGTAGCTCTGTCCCTCAGCTTTAAGCATGTTTCATCTGGCAAGTATATGTACCAGGGGTGGATTCTAACTTACCTCACCGCTGATTTGCTGCCTCCTGCGCCACGTAGGCGTGCACACGCTGCCTGGGTGTGCACATGCACAGTAGAAAAAATTTCCAAAAAATTCCCTCCCCCCAAAAAGGCTGAAAACAAGATGGTGACACATACCCAGTGGTGGAAACTTGTCTTTTGTGCTTGCGCAGAAGGAAAAAAACCAGAAAAAATTCAAAAAAAAAATTTCCCCCGAAAAAAAAATTCAAAAAAGATGGTGGTGTTCAGGGACCAGAACCGGTTCCATGACGTCACCAGCGGCTTACTACCTACTCTGTAGAACCAGTCCAAACCGGTAGGAACCCACCTCTGATATGTAGCCCTTGCAACTAAATATTCTTTAGGTGGATTATGGCGAATTTTGTACCACATTATAGTTCCTATAGTATCTTTGCAGTGGCTAATTTTGTACGTATATATAGTTGTCATCACAACTTCTCTGGAGAACTGAATGAATCGGTTGGCACTCCAGTATGATTCTTACCACCTGTGTCAGAAAACAGGTTTTAGATGTTTAAAAAAAAATAAGTCTGAGAATTAATAAAATGGCAATCACTGTGAACCCAAAACTGGTTGAGCAGAAAATGCATAATAAGTACTCCAACAGCTTCCTGGAGTTTCCTGCAGTAATAAGTCTTCCTTGACTGAGGTAGAACATTCATAAATATGATTCAATAGTAGCCCCCTCAACTGTACCCTCGGCATTTATTCCTAGGATTCGGAGAACACAGCAGTGTGCACCCTCATCCATTGACATTTGCAGATGTATGTTGCGGAGGAATTGACTCTGCACAGGGCTACTACCAGTGCTGTTAATTTAGTATATCTGCTGCCTATTTGATTTACAGACAGCAAGCCTATTGCTGGAACCATTTACTGTATTGTTCTTTATTGATTGTTCAGCATCTAGTTGTTTAAATGAGTAATAAATTATTATTATATTACTCTTCCAGCATAAAATCATCTGGATCCTTCATTCTCACTGTTACAGTAAATATCCTTCAAACCTTCCCGATCAAACTCTACTGCTATCTTCCATGCTT
This sequence comes from Pseudoxenodon macrops, assembly GCA_032467955.1. Taxonomy (NCBI): domain Eukaryota; kingdom Metazoa; phylum Chordata; class Lepidosauria; order Squamata; family Pseudoxenodontidae; genus Pseudoxenodon; species Pseudoxenodon macrops. The sequence goes on along the minus strand of JANHFT010003271.1, from coordinate 311,992 downwards.
TGCTAAACTCAAGGGTTGAGTGTAATGAGGTACTTTAAGAAGAGCAACACTTGGAACTGTCTGGAAAAGCAAATTTGTGCAGGATGCCACAGCCTGTCTCCTTGTGCAATTAAAAGAAAACGTCTGCTTATTTAGGCTGATCCAGCAAAGCTGCATGGATTCACAACATCCTGGTACCATTCACTTCGTACTTGAGAGGCTTGAACTAGGCTTTGCATTTATCCCATTTATCTCCCTTCTCCTTAAATATGTTGGCATATTAATATAATTTAATGCTCTGGACTCACTGGTCTTAAGAAGACCTGTTCAAGGAATGTTTGTTCCTTCTATTACTTCAGACTATGGCAAGTCAGCCCTGCTATGGGTGACAATCCTCCTGTGCAGTTTAATTAGGTTCCTAAACTTCTACCTATAGTAATAGCATCACTGTTAAGTCCCACGGGAAGTTAAGTAAGATCCTCTCTGCTATGGCATTGACATTCTGGCACTAATATGCCAGCATCCCCTCTTTTAAGGGATTTGTTTTATTATCCAATAGATTTTGATGTTTAATCTGGATGCAATTTGCATCTTACAGTAAGATTCGCTCCCGATTTTTATGTGTACTCTTATACGATTAGCCACACTGTATAATAAAGAAGAGGGATATGCATTTTAAAATGAATTAAATCTCCAACCAAGGCATTGAGATGCAGAACTGAAACATATATGTAACCAAAAGGAGAAGGCATGCATCTCTCCTCTCCAGCATGATGCAACCCAATAGTACCTAACTTTACGTTAACATTCAACAGAATTACTGTTAGAATGACAAGAGGCTACCTCATTCAAAACCTATGCTTGATCAATAGATCTGATCAATTAGAACTCCCATCATCCAAAAGAACATGGTAAATATACCTAAGCAGAGTTCAAATTGCAAAGTCCCCACCTGGAATGAATTCTCATGAGTCCTTATGCATTCTGATCATGAAATCTTCAAATGTTGGCAAAATTTCAGGCAAAACACATAGCCAGGATTAATACCATTAAACTATTTCTAGAACTTGGAAAATGAAGCATTTCGTGGAAAAGGGAGGGACAAGAGAGAGAAATCAACTGAACGATTTTATTTTTGCTATTAATGAAGATGCTTGTCTAACCATGGAAGACTTTTTTTCCCATGTTATCTTTAATGACTTTATTAAATGACACTAAACTCTTATTCCAGCTGCTATATAATCAATTATGCAGACTGGAGAGTGGATGGTTAATCTTCCTTTACCTGTTTTTGCTTTCATCCGAGAGGGGTCTGAAAGATTTCTTCCTCGAGCCCTCAAATGCTGAGTCAGATTTCTTAGCCTCATAGATTTGTCAATATGGGGAAAGCATATGAAATATGATGCATATGCAAATGTTGAGAAATGGGAAAATGCATGGATACAAAGAACACCTGCAGACAGATCTCCTCAGGCAAAAAGAACTAGAGCTGTTTCACATGGTAAACCTGCGAGACAATATGGTTAACCAGCCAAAAGCAGAATTTAAGGCCTTCCTAGTCTTCTAACAGGGACATCCAGGTTCAGTACCCAAATATGATTCCAGAGGTGGGTTCCTACCGGTTCTATCGAGTAGGTAGTAACTCCGCGATTATGTCACGGAGCTGGTTCCTTCTCTGTGGGCACGGCCATTTTGGATTTTTTTATTGCCGCGCCTGGTGCGCACTCACGCGCTTTGCGCACGTACTCGAGGCGCGAACCTGAGCAAACCAGAAGGAAGATTCAGAACCCACCTCTGCACGATTCCCTTTGAAATAACAATCTGCAGACTAACCAGACATCTACATTTGAACCCTCTTGGATCCAGGGCCCTCAGGAAGGAATACTATCCTGTGTGTAAGAGCACTGATGAAACTGAAGGGTCAGAATGCTTCACTTTTTTAACAATGCCATATACAGTAGATAGGCAGGAACCTGAGTGTCCCATTTAAGAAATGCTGGTTTTGCTCTATGCTTCCTAACTTCACTGTCATTTGCTCTGATGACTTTGCCAAAGTAAAATCTGAAGGTAAAAACTGCACTGTCCAAATGTCCAATTTTGTATTTTGCTTAAATCCTTACTCTGTTTTCTGTTTCCCTTCATTTATTGGGATGGGGCAAGGAGGGTCCCATTTCTTGTGAAGCAATTTAAGTCACTTTCTTAATCCAAAAGGTTCCTTAGATAATTATTGACATGATTTCTACAAAGTACTTCCAGCAGTTGGTCTGTTGCAGATTTAAATATTCTTAGCAGCCACATTAAGCCATGGTTGTTTTTATTTTATAGCAGGCCAGAGTAAGCAATGAGTTAATATTTTTCAGAGTCTTCTCTTCTGCCTCCATCTGCAGAGAGAATCGTGCCATTGACCCCCTTCAGAAATGCAACAACTCTAGTAAGTCAGTCCTAGAAGGATCTATGAAACCAATTAAAGAAAAACAGGCGAAGCAATTCTTGCCCAAGAGATTATATTGAGCAGCTTTAACTTCCTTTAATCTTAGTTGTGCTATGCTTTTCCTAATTTGTACAACCATGAACAATTCATTTTCACTGCAAATGCTATTTTATTTTGCATCAGGTCATCAGAAAAAGGGAGAGCATGAATAATTTACATGCTACAAAAGCGCGTAATGAAAAGACTCTCAGGCTTATTTTTATACCAATTGAAGGGCACTGCCTGCTGAAATGTGTGAATGGAGTGCCTATATACATGTCCTCCAGTATAACCATCCCACAAAACACCTAACCATGCGGTCCTCTTGAAGTAAAGGAAGAGTTAAGAATCATAGGGAACATGGAAGATGAAAAGAAAATTTGGGGGAGTTAAGAGTAGAAGCCTATATGGCCAGCAGAGACTCACAGTTCTTGGGTGTTTCACTTTAATAGAGATCAGCAAAGCAGCTATCTAGCCCCACTAGTTAACCAGACTAGGAAATCAATTCCATAGGAAGATTAGCACAATTTTACTGAGATTGACTATTATAACAGAATCTTGTAAATCTGATTGTGCTGTCTTCCTGTATAAGAATCAGGCCTGAGCTGCTTCTGTATGTTATTGCAGCCCATTTGCCTAACAGTACCTGCATATTTCCATCAAGGTCATCTTGATCATCTTCTTTATGCTCTACAGCACCTCTTTGAAATATTCTCTGAAGCAGCTTTAATCAGTGGAACAGTCACTTTGATTCACTAGGCAACAGTGCCTTCATTCAAAAGGCAGATCAGCCAAAGAAAGCCGATCAGCTCTGCTTCAACTGTTCATTCAGGTGGCCCAATGTACCTCTGCAAACATCCATGTCACAATCTACAAGAGATTTTGCTAGCTGAGAGAATGCAACAAATGATATACTGATCTCCCTAAAATAAAGATGTATTAATAGTCAAGACTTAAGATTTTTTTTCCTCTTAAGACTTTGGGGGAGATAATTTCGAGCTTATCTCTTGAGAGCAAAAGTAAAACAATGAATTGAAGACTTCAATTTTATACATAGCTTGTTAGAATTCCATGATTATCTTAAACTAGTTTTTTGGAAAGGTAACTCTACTCTGCCTGATGGTAGAATCAGCCTTGCTAATCAGACAGTGATCTTGGAAATGGTGACAATTCTAAGTCCCCATGGTAATGCAAGCTTCCTGAACTGGTTCTATTGCTGGTGATTTCATTGACATATTCAAGTGGTTTTCTTAGGAACAATACAGAAGTGGTTTGTCATTACCATCTTTCAGGAATTTTTTAAAAAGCTGAATTCCCAGAGTAGCCTATTGCCTCAGGATTTTCTGGTGCTCTTTCATCTATCTCTGCTTAGATATTCAGGATTAACTCACATCAGCTACATGTTTTATCAATGCAAGAATCAAAATACAATTATATATAAATTTGAATGTCTCCAAATGGTTCTCCAATTTAATTATCTAGTTGACAAAAGTGTATATAGTCGACATGTAAATATATTATGGAGAAGGGCTTGCAAAAATATGCCTAACAAAAACATACACAGAAAATGTTTACATATATGTTTGTAAAGTATATTAAAATTATCCATTGATGAAGTGGATAAAATTAATTAGAGTTAAAAAGTATGAAACTACACAAAACTAAAACCAATAGTTTTAGCCATATTTTCCTTTTATTTATATTCATTCATTCATTCATTCATTAACCCAATTTTTTTACTTAAGGAAAAAAGAAATGACCCTGATCATGAACATGCCACATATACCAAATGTCCACTTTATGTGGGGTAAATGACAAATACAAGGCAATGTTGGTGAGTTATAGAGTCTATGCCTCTGTCCTGCAGAGGCCATTCTTCTGCATGACTGAACAAGCCGGTATCATCTATCACACATCATTCTCCTCAACCCATACCATCCTGGTTTGTTCCTGGAAGATGTGAGCCCGTACCACCTTTACCAAGTCGTCTGCACTGCTCCAGGATTGAGGTTCTACCCATAGCCATGAACAGGGCAAAGTATGGAGAACCCATTCGTCTCTTTGACATTTCTTCAGCACCTCAGATTCTCGCTGCCCTGACTTCCCTAATAGGCTCCTAGAAAGAACACAGAGAAGAGAAATGCAGCATTAATCATGTAACATTTAGAGACTGATGACATTTTTGTTGATGGAGGATTACTAAAGCATATTTTAAGTCTAATGTTCTAATCCCAATAATTGATGGTGTGACGGAATGTCTAATACAGGGGTGTCAAACTCAATTTTCATTGAGAGCCACATCAGAGTTGTGTTTGACTTCGGCGGGCCGGTGGGTGGGCGTGGTCACAGTGGGCATGATATAGGACTTGTGTTGGGGGGGCACCTGTGGTAACCAAGTTCTAAGGCAGGACTTGCCTGAGACCCTCACTCACTCTCATTATACAGTTAATCCTCAAGTTACAAATGTAATAGAGCCTGCCAATTACATTAGTAACCTGAGAATTCATTTGATTGAACACGTTAAATGAACATGATCACTCCCTGCTTTCCTCAATGCATTTGTTAATCGAATGTGCAGGTCATTAAAAGCACATGAGTTATCTCAGAGTGGGGAAGAGCATGCAGGGACTAGTACTGGAGCAGACTCAGTTTTCTCTAGCACAGGCACCGCGGGGCAGTCATTTGCTATTTCCAGGCCGGCTCTGCAGGCCAGATCTAAGCACTCCATGGGCCTCATCCGGCCCACGGGCCTTGGTCTAATAGATCCCAGGCAGGGGTGAAATCTAAAATTTTTCCTACCGGTTCTGTGGGTGTGGCTTATTTTGTGGCCGTGTCTTGGAGGTCAGGTGACTGGGTGGGCGTGCTTTTACACTTTACACAGACAGAACACAAAAAACTTTTACATTTTACA
>JANHFT010003271.1:272230-295551 GCA_032467955.1 Pseudoxenodon macrops | reverse complement strand
ATAATAATAGAATAGAATAGAATAGAATAGAATAGAATAGAATAGAATAGAATAGAATAGAATAGAATAGAATAGAAGCAACAGTACCCTTTTCAAACAATCTGATATATGGCATTAGACTTGGTCTTTATGTCAATGAACTCTCTAATTCAGAGGTCTCTAACTCGGTAACTTAAATACTTGTGGACTTCAATTCCCAGAATTCTCAGCATGGCTGGCTGAGGAATTCTGGGTATGGAAGTCCACAGGTCTTAAGGTCACCAAGTTTGCAGACTCCCGCTCTAATTTAATGAAGACATGTCAAGAAGTAGCTTTCTAGTGGATATAGTTTTTTGCTGTCTGACGATAAATACATCACTTTTTCTGCAAATGCACTGTGGTTTTGAGTTATTTGAAGAGAAATCTCTGTGCAAGAGCAGCCATGGAGCCAGTCATCCCCTTCTTTTCCTATCTTCAGGCAGTGTTTCCATGATCCCAACAGGTGTTCAATGGAGCTTTTCATTTACTTACTTTCCTTAAGTGCATGCAATAACCTGCAATGTACAGAAGGTGTCATTATGCCATGCCTTAATTTAAATACAAATCCTTTATGTAGAAGGAGCCAGGCCATTTAATTGCACAAATGTGAATATCTGCTGTGTCTTATTGTATTTCTTACATGGTGTTTTTTTTTTCAAATCAAAGAACCCAATAGTAATAAATCCTCACCATGTTTTTATTGCATAGAAGTTCATTCAGGAACTGAAAATAAATAGTATAAACAAAACAATCAATGTAGGACAGCAGTAGTGTATTAAGGTACATTGTGGCCATAGCTCCTCCCTCCCACCTCACTTTTAATTTGGAAAAATAAGACACATCGATGTCTGTTCAGTGAACAATAAAAAGTATTAGGATGTTAGAATTTTTATTAAACCCATGCCTGGCAATATTTAGATTTGCATGATGAGAAAAATTCAGTCCTGCAAATTATGCATCAAAGTGCTGAAATCAGTGACAAATGTGATATGAAGCAAACTGAATCCAAACTGAATATGGGGGAAGCTCCCAAAACTGCTTCTTGCCTTCCCTATTTATTGCCTTTTGATTTATTTTCACTGCCCTGTCTTTTATAGAGTCACCCCATCTACCATCAGCATTGTTCCTAGCAAGGGATGAGAAACCTGGTGTCCTTTACATAACTTAAATATCTTTAAATGTTTGGATTTCAATTCCTCTGTGCATCAGCTTCTGTTACCACTGGAAAGGGGCAATGTGAGATACAGATGGTCAAACTGTTAAGCACATGGAACACTCTGCAATTTCTATCTACACCAATAAGGTTTTATGAAGCAGAAAGCAAATATTTTGCTCCTTAACCCCTTAAGCTACAATTTTTGGCCTGAGGAGATCTGGGAACATTCTAATGAGCACTTCAGGGCCTGACAGTCGGATTTTTCTGTACTTTGAATTTTATTTTTTTGTTTATATCTCACCTTTATTATTTTTTATGAATAACTCAAAGCATATCCAGACCAGAGGTGGGTTTCTACTGTTTCTGACCAGTTCTATAGAGTAAGTAGTAAGTCGCTGGTGACGTCACGGAGCCTGTTCTGGTCGGTGGACGCTGCCATCTTTTTTTAATTTTTTTAATTTTGGGGGGGAGGATTTTTTTTTGATTTTTTTTCTGGGTTTTTTTCTTCTACACATGCGCAGAAGCTGAGTTTCCAGCACTGCGCATGCATTGCCATCTTGGTTTTGGCCTTTTTTGGGGGGGATTTTCTACTGCGCATGCGTGTGCCCATGGGGCACACCCACATGGTGCGGGAGGCAGCGAACCGGTAGCGAGGTAAGTTATCCTGATCCAGACACAAATTTCTCCTCCTATTTTTACCACAACTCTGTGAGGTAAGTTGGGCTGAATAGGGAGAAAGAAAAAGAGAGAGAGACTGGCCCAAAGTCACCCAGTCAACTTTCATGACTAAGGCAGGACTTGAACTCATAGTCTCTCATTTTTGAGCCTGGTGCTTTAGACCGAACTGGCTCTCCTACTCTGCACTTGCTCTGGTTTCTTCAGAAAACCTCTAGGGCTAATGTTATACTGAGCACTATACTATACATTAATACAACATGTGCGAATACTGCTCAAACCAGTAAGTCCTACTAAACTTCCACATCATCATTTATGTTGATATATGTAATATGTTTTGTATTTCACCCAATCCAGAACTTGAACATTTTTCCTCTCAATAACATTTAATGGCTACTCAACTTTCAGATCTTTCTGCCACCTTGAAATGAGAGAGCAACAACTTAAAATCTTTTCAAGCATGTCCCCCTGTGAGACATTAAATCTTTTATCTCCATGTTAGTGTCTGCCTTGATTACTTGGGGAGCAGGTCTGATGCTGTCTCATATTCCAATTACATTTTCCTCTTGAAAAGAAAAATTAAAAGTGAGTTTCTGAAATGCGTTAAAGGGAAGAAATAGAACAACACATAGTCCCTTGCAGTTTCATTATGTTTATATTATTTCGAATTCTCATTACAATCACTGTCAAAATAATAGGTTCGCATTTGTGTTATGTTCTCATTACAACCTTGAATGAGGCATCAGAATTTTAATGCCTTATACATGCAAAGAATTAGCGCTGGAGACTGTATTGTTGTGACCTTTTCAGTATTCAGTAAATAGATGACACTCTCCTTCTCCATCTCACCCCACCTACTTCCGTGTTTACAACTCTGCTTTTTCTCTCTTGCTAATTGGTGAGAAAAAAAAGAGGGGAAAATGCCCAACTGGTTAAAACACTGCAAAGCAGCAAAGGTCAACCTAATATTGCGATGAATGTTTGAGCAAACAACTTTTTTTTTTGCAATGATATTCCTTTGATTAATGGGTAATTACCATGATGATAAAAGTGATATTGATAACATAATTGTGCATGAGGGAAAATCTCTCTCTGCCTCAGACAATCTCATACAGTTTATCAGCAGTAGATCCCTTCTTTTCTGCTCCTTGATTTCATTACATCAGCATGTTCGGATGAAATGACAACGAAATAGCTGACTTCATATAATTGCCCTTATGTATGTACAAAACCCACAAAATAGAATTAGGTAATATTAGGCTTTAATGCTTCAAAAAATATGGATGGAAAACATTCAGGCCAGCATACAGCTTATAGCCAACAAAAGGCTTCGAGGCAAACCGCAAAATTCTTTGAAAGGTTGACACTAAATTTTGATGCATAATAGAAGAAAACAGGCACATTGTTAAATACATGGAGAGTATTGTTATCACAGCGTTTATTTACCACATCTAATCAAAGGGAAAAGGGAGTTTGAACTGGAGTCAACTTGCAAAGGAAGGAAATAGAGTCAACATAGGCAAAAATCAGCTTTTACAGTTTGTCAGACTAAGCATTTGCCAGTTCTGGTTGGGGATTTTCCTGAGCATGCCTCTCTAAGGTTGTGTGGCACTGCGTTTGCCAGCAAAAAATGGAGCTCCGGAGGGCAGCCCTCCCAAGCTCAATTTTCCCTGGCAGAGGGTTGCAAGAGGCTGTCACAGCCGAAAACGGAGCTCGTGAGCCAGTTTTCCCTGACAGAGTACTTGGGCCACCACAGGCACCCCCAACACGAGTGACGTCCAGCTGACCATGCCCACCCTGGCCCCCAAGATCAAACACAACCCTGGTGCGGCCCTCAATGAAATCGAGTTTGACACCCCTGATCTATATGTATGAGAGAAATAGAGATGCTGTATATAAATACATACATACAAAACGATGCTATACCAAGACAACTAGACACAAGAACATTTTTTCCCAAACGTCATCACTCTGCTAAACAAATAATTCCCTCACCACTGTCAGACTATTTACTAAGACTGCATTACTGTTACTATTAATCTTCTCATCATTCCTATCACCCATCTCCTCCCACTTACGACTACAGGACTGTAATTTGTTGCTTGTATCCTATGACTTCTTATTGATATTGTTTCCTGGTTGCTTATTTGTACCCTATGATATTATTACGTGTTGCACCTTATCATTCTTGACTAATGTATCTTGTCTTGTTATGTACACTGAGAGCACATGCACCAAAGACAAATTCCTTGTGTGGCCAATCACAAGTGGCCAATAAAGAATTCTATTCTATTCTACAGGGTTGTAAAAAAGGATATACCCACACACACACACACTTATAGATGTAAAAATGAATACAAATTGTGACTGGCAAGCTATGGCTTAGAAAAAAAAGTGTGTTTCAAATATATGGTTGAAGCAGGAGATCATTCACATACTGTATATAGATGGAAAATAAATAAAAAATATCATGCCTGGATTGTTCATAATAAAAGATGTGATTGTTTGTATTAAAAGATGAGCAGTACCGAACGCAAGACAAACCATTAATTCATAGTTACCATAAACAATTAATTCAAACCCATTAATTCATAGTGCCAAGAATGAATCTCAGGAGGAAAGAAAGTCTAAGGAAAGAAGTGAAAGAAATGAGAATGAAAGTAGAATGGCTCAAAGAAGAAAAAGTATGAATTATATACGAAAAGAGTCTTAGAAGATTATTTCTAAACAGAGTGAATGAAAAGTGGACACGAGGAAGCAGAATGCAGAAGTTGGACAGAGTGAAAAGAACAAGGTGCCTCAGAAGTGAATGGAATTAACATTACTGACATATATAAAAACATGATGTCTGAAGATGACATGAAAGAGCTATGGATAAAGCAAAATGAACACGAGAGAAGGACTGTTGCCAGAAACAAATAAAAAAGATGCATGATATTGTATCATATGTATAAACAGAAAAATAGAGTTGGAAAGATCAGTCAATGACGGCAAAGAAGAATTAAGAATAAAAGTCATTTACATTTAATTACAAATTTAGATGACAAAATACGGTACATTAAATTATAATCTAAAAGATTTTTTATATAAAATGATATGTCATTGGTATTTAACACCTGATCGGCTGTCGAAGATGTACAAAGGTGTTTAATGTAAATGCAATTAAGAAACTTTGTATGATCTTTGGCGTGAAGCATATTTTTGTATTCTAATACAGAGGATTCTTAAAGTGAATATAAAATTAAGCCAGAGACTTTTCTTTTAGGCTTAAAGAAAAAAAGGATTTGAAAAAATAAAATCTGGAACTTCATTATTATATATGTTGACAGCAGCAAGAATGCTTTATGGACAAAAATGGAAAAGATATTCTTATTTCCATGATGATGCATGGTTGGAAAAACCAGATGGGACTAGCAGAGATGGCTAAATTAACAGCTCTAATCAAAGAAAAGAACACATGCAACTTTGTTTGGAAACTGCTTCTGGGTTTTGTGCTTCAGATGGAAAAAGTGAAAAAAATATTTTCTGTTTTGCCGATTAGATAAGTTTGTTTTTTTAGAAATGGTTAATACAAATTGAGTAAGTAAAAAGTCTAGGCAGAAAATTATAATTTAAAAGATTTTTTAATAAAATGATATAATCTATTATTCATGAGCCATGGTGGTGCAGTGGTTGGAGTGCAGTACTGCAGGCTACTTCTGTTGACTGATGGCTGACTACAATTTGGCAGTTCAAATCTCACCAGGCTCAAAGTTGACTCAGCCTTTCATCTTTCCAAGGAGGACCCACATTGTTGGGGGCAATAGGCTGACTCTATAAACTGCTTAGAGAGGGCTGTAAAAGCAGTGTAAAGCGGTATATAAGGCTAAGTGCTATTGCTGCTACTCTGCTTTGCTATAAGACAGAGATGGGTTCTGTATCTTCTTACTGCCAGTTCATTCACGGTTGCGCCTTGAGCGCATGCAGCAGTCAAAAACTAGCAAAAATTATATTTGGTGCCTGCGCAGAAGCAAAATCCAAGATGGCGACACCCATGGAGCCACCGACAGAACCGGCTCCATTACATCATTGCGGAGTTTCTACCAGTTATATAGAACCGGATAGAACCGATAGGAACCCACCTCTCCTATAAGAGTAGGAACTCAATTATTTTGCTTTTTCCACAAACCCTACACTTCTTCCCACCCACCCCTTACCCTTCTACATTTTCCCACTCTTTTAATTTTCATTGGCACATTACACTTTGATATGTTTAACAAAATTCTTATTAAAATTGTTTTGGAAGAGAGCAAAAAAAGATCCTTGAAGAAATTGAGTTTTTAAAAAAATAACTAGAAAAGCGAATAGATGATTAGTTTGCTAAGTGCTTCTCGAAAAGTGGTTATGCAGAATTTTGATTCAAAAGGCAGAAGAATTGAAAATGACCGAAATTTGGGAACTGCAATACAGTTTTATGTGTGACAAAGTACGCAGATAAGATATTGCCTCTCCAGCAAGTCACTGAGAAATATTCAAAAGTGAGAAAAATTGTGCATTTCTTGAAATCAGATGAATAGCTTTGAAATAAGGAATCTTTTACATGTATATACGGTTGAAAGCTGATTGCTGGAATGCAATAAGTAGGTATAATTGAAGTAAATCTGTGACAATAAAATGAGTGTCTAATGGTTGGCTAGGGTGTAAATCCAGGATGTGTGATGCTCCGTTGACTGTTCAATTTATTTATAAATCAATGTATAAGAAAGGTTTGTAATTCTTTTTTTCAGGTGTGCCAATTGGGATATGAATGTATGTGCATTTTGAAAATGTCTTGTTGCCTGAGAATCTGAATGATTCCCCAAAAATGATAGATTGGACAAAGCATTGAGGAGTGTGGAACAAAACAAATTCTAATTTATCAAAGACTGATCGAAATGGAAGTGAACCATTGCAAATTATACATACATGTCGAAAAACCGGAGCAGTGAGTATTGAAAAATTAGAGCAATAAATGTTGAAAAGTTAAAGTAATAAATGAATTGCTTTAACTTGTTGGAAGGTTAGCTAAAGATAAGAAAATAGATGAGAAATTTCAAGATATGTGAATGCAGATAGAAGGATAGTATATGGTCTATTGTAAAGTATTTGTCAAAAGAAGCAAAATGGCTGTGTCAAGCAGTGTTTTCTGTATACTTTATTTTATGCAGAAATGATATGTCAGCTGATAGAGAAATGTTGAATGCAGTAGGAATGGGCTATTGTAAAAATGTGCATGGAAAAACAAGAAGAGATCAGGTCAAGAATGAATGGATAATAAATGGATGCGACTTGAAATGAAAAGATGAGTAACCAGTACAAAAGAAGTACACTTAGGTTGTTTAGTCATATATATAGGAAGAATGAATGAGGAGAGAATTGCAAAAGAAATAGATACGTTGACAGAAAAGGAAAGATCAAGAAAGGCTTGTTTGAGTGGTCCATAGAAAGGGAGAAGTGCTTTTTATTCTTTTAATAAAAAGCACTCTATGAAACTATGTATGGTTGTGGTGAAAGCAAGGATGCTTTCCAAAAATAGAAAAATCACTAAAGTCTGAGCAATGAAGAGTTTAAACTAATCTGAGAAAGAATTTTCTTCCCTCCCTGCCTTCTACTTAGTACTGTTTGCTGAACTTTCCTTAATGTTCTTGACCTCAGGGAAAAAAATAGCACAATGAATATATTTGAATGCTATTGATAGATCTAAGATCTTCTCAAAACTGATTTTCTCCCTCAAGGAGGAAAAAAAGTATTTTGACGAGTGATATTGTTGAGGAGTGGTAGATAAGAATGCATAGTTTCAAAGACTGACAATTAGAATAACTACCGTATTTTTCGGAGTATAAGACGCACCTGAGTATAAGACGCACCTGAATTTTTGGGGAGGAAAATAGGGAAAAAATCTGCCTATTGGATATTCATCTGGCTAGTGTCCTTAGTCTGGTCAGCTTCAGCACATTATTTTATCCTCTGATTAGGACTGGGGGAAAAAGGTTCTAAAGCACAGCTGAAAGAGAGAAGCAATGAACAAAGCATGCAAAGCCAGGAAGATCATTAGCACCTGGGAAAAAAAGCTTCTTTGGAGGGAGTAGCAATGAAAAAAGGCTGCAAAGATCGCTTCACTCTTCACTCACCTCGTTAGGTCTGAAAAAAAGCTTTGAAAAAGCTACATTCTGAGTATAAGACACATCCAAATTATCAGCCCCAATTAGGGGGAGAAAAAGTGCATCTTATACTCTGAAAAATACAGTAAATCAGCCATGTTCTGAGATTAAAAACAAATAAGCAGCATCCTGTTCAACATACATGAAGGAATGTGTGGTACCATGAAGCAAACATCTGCACTCTAGTAACCTCTTGATATACTGAAGTACATATCTATCGTGCCAAGGCAGCAGGTCAAGAGTAACAGGATTGTCAGAACAGTGTATTTCGAAGGCACCAGATTGGAGAAGCCTCTGAATATATGCATGCATATAAAGACAATGTAAATTGTTCCTTTGAGTAGTAGCCTATTGCAGGAAAGATCCTAAACTCTCAATTAAATATAGTAATCTATGTTTCCATTATTATCTCCCCATGCATGCACACTCACAAAGATACTATACACACTGGATTTACAACATATTCTTATTTTGGATCTTCATCAGAGGCTCTTTTCCCCAGTCATTTGTGATAGTTATTAGGAGAAATTGAGCTATAATGGCTCTAAAAACATTTTCCCAGGAAGATTCACCTGCCACCTAATCCATGATTTTGCTTTCTATTACCCCTTTAACTTATTTTAGGGTGTTTGATACAGTGCATTATTTGTATACTGATTTTAGAAGACTCCCTGGTTTTACATTTATTTGTATATGTTAATTATTTACCAGGCTTTTAATATTTTATTGTAAACTGTCTTGATGGCATGATTCAAAGGCAGGCTAAGAATCTTAATAAAGCATCGATTTCTAACTTCTTATGAACATGCAAAAGTTTAATGTCCAAAAATATAGACTACACCTACTGGTAGGAAGAACTGTCCCTCCGATGTTACTAATCTAAAATGGAAATACAGCTTTAAGCTTCTTCCATCTATCTGTGGGACAGAGACATAAGAGAAATCACAGTTCACCTGGGCAAGAGTCCAGGTTCTTATCCTGTTTCTTGAGCTTCACCAGGCGAAGCTGCTTCAAGGTCCGTTTCTTCAGCTAAAAGGACCAAGGAAAAGAGAGAGAAAAGAGAAGAAAGGGAAAAGAGGAAACACAAAGAATGCATTATTCAGGTGCCAGCAAAAATTACACCCACATATTTATTATTGGAAGCTAAGTAGACTGTCGAGATGCAGCTCGCTGAGAAAGGTAGGACATATCACTAGTTTTAGAGGAATCCATAGGAAAAATAAATAAATCTCTAAGGAAGATGGGCAGTTAAGAAATACAAAATAGAAGTAAATAAAATAGGGAAAAAATCATTTTTTTCAGCTCCAGAAAGAAAATACACCACAGAAATAGCTACCACTAATGTACTACCACACAGAGTTCTTACCACCTGGTAAAGTATTTTGACTTTACCAATATGGTAGGAAATCAGCTTTCCAGGTCCTTACTCCTTAACCTTACTATTTAACACTGATTATTAATCCAATTCTTGTTATTAACATTTTTATTGAATTATAAGATAAAATAAAAATACAAAATACAAAAGCAAATAGGAAAATAGTGGAATAGGAATAACAGATTATTTATCAGATTCTAACAAATTGGCCCCTGCACTCGACTGGTTATGAAAATGAGTTTATTTATGTAGAATAAAGACAAAGTAACAATTCTGACTTAAATTCAACTGGGACTTCATGTGTTATGATGTAATAGATATAATGTAGGACTTGGAATAAAGAAAATGGGCTCAAATCAGCCACAGTTAAATAGTATCTTTGATGACCTTGTGCCATTCAATCTTTTCCTCAGTTTAGCCCATCTCACAGGGTAGAATAAATTTGGATAATCACATTTATGCCAGGTTGAGACCCTTAGATGAAAGAACAGATGCAATTATGGCTAACAACAATAAGGCTTTTTACTCTAATAATATGATGTAATAATAAGAAAAAAGTCCTTCTGAACATGTATAAAATACTCTTCTCTCACTGTTCAATATTCCAGCTACGTTTATTTGGGCTAGTGGAAAGAAGAGCAATATTTGCGGTCACCTTTCACTGTTGGTGATGCAGAATATAGATGAGTAAAATTAACCTCCTCCCACCTTGGTGGCCTCCAGATATGTTGGATGGCAATTCCAAGTAATGATGAACTATTAGTTCTGTCTAGGCAACCCATCCATCGTCCCCAGTCTCTCACTTCCAGCTCACCTTATTCCTGCAGCTTTTCTGCCACATTGCTACCTGTATCTTCAAGAGCTGGTAAGCCCTGAAAGAATGACATCAGTTGAAAATCAGACCCTTGGCAGCCTAAAATGAAACAGAACAAATGCCAAGTACTCTCTAGAGAGGTATCCCAAGACACACCAATGCCAAAAAGCTGTCATTTTTATAATCATTTGGTGACTAAAAGCCGTAGCTATAGCTCTCCATTTTATATAACACCAGAACAGGAGGTTGTTACTAACTCCAACTCCCGTTTCTCATAATGATGTGCTAGTTCCTATTATACCTCCTGGGGAAATGACTCTTAATAAAGACTGAGCTATCTTGTGTCTTCCATGTAATATAGTATTCCACAACAGGGTACCTTAAATTTTCATTTTCAAAACATAAGCATTAACTTATATAGGAGACAGCAAAATAGTTTCCTCGGTCCTCCCCTCCCCGCCCTTAAAATGCTGCCATGCATGTCGCAGAGCTGGAAGTCCTGGTTTTTTGCCAGCCTTTATCCTTTGTTCTTTAGATCACAATGGAAGCCACTGAGAGTCAAGACTGCGTCTATTTGCATAGATCTGCCCTTCAGGTGAAAAGCTGCATTTTATGTTTTCCCATAATGCAATGTGACACTACACTAAGATAAAGAGACAAAATCCCAAATGGGATTGGAGTTAAGACAGTTACCAACAAAAGGCATATGACAGCAATTCTCTCTTGTATTTACACCACAGAAGGAGGAAATATGCTGGCAATTTACTCTGCCTTGACAAAATGGGAAGTATAACAGGGCTACTTTGATTTCTTCCCACCGAATGACTACTGTGGTAGGGAAATCACTACATTAATCCCGGAGTAAATGTGCAGTCAGATAGATCAACTGCCTACTTCAGGTACACTCACTCTAATGGACCCTGTTTTCCTCTCACAGTGGTAGGCAGAATGAAGTAGCTACACAATTTAACTTAACCTAGATTCCACCCAAATATATGAATGGACAAACTTTCTTTCTGTTTTGTTTTAAATATATATATAGCTGCCCATCTTGTGGTACACAACTCTGAGCAGCAAACAATGATAAAAGTTGGGGAGGGGAAATCAAGAAAAGCCAGGATCCCAAGCAAAATTCTTTCAATTCATCTCTTCAATTCCCAGGCTACAACCTTAAGGTCCCAGTACCTTGGAGAGTGGGGGTGGGGAGCCAGATATCCACACAGAAGGCTGAGAGGATGAGGGCTTCCAGATCTCAAGGGGAAGAATGTTCCACAGGACAGGGGACGGCTACAGAAAAGACATACTTCCCAGGTTACACTAGATGGCAACATTTAAGGGAAGGGCCTGTAGCAATGCCTACTCTAGCCAATCTAGCGGAATGGATGATCCCAAAGTAAGTTGGCTCTATGCCATGCAGGACTTTAAAGATGGTAACCAGCAGCTTGAAATTGCACCCAAAAAGAAATAGAGAAAACCACTGCAGCTTGCACAACAATGTTATAAGGTGGGTAAACCCAAGAGAGGCACACAGTAATGTGTGAGCTGTTATTTTGGACCAACTGTAACTGCAGGGCAGCCTCATATAGTGTATTACAGCTGGGAAGTGACCAAGGCATGAATAACCAGAAGTTCTTAGAGCGCCCATTGAGCATTCACATTACTGAGAATTCTGAGAATGAAGTTTACACATCTAGACAATAGCCAGGAGGATCTGTAGCCCCCTATTTTGCTGGAGAGGCAACATATGATTCTTCAACCAGCCCCAGGAAACTTCAGATTATAAACCAAATCAATTCACTGTTAAATTAATTATGCATAAAATAATGTATAATTAAAACAATAACTCTTAAGAAAAGGAATTTTCCCCCCCAAAAGTCTGTGTGTGTATATATATGTATATACACACACACAGTGCTTGCCATCTGCATTGAGAATTAACTCTGCTAAGCTACCTGCTACCAATGCACAGGATTTTTAAAAAACTTATTTTACAGTAGGTAATAGATTATTAAATCAATGGTTTCCTTAACAAAATGTTTCCGCAATCTCATACTATAATTAGTTACACTGGATTTTTAATGTTCATGATTTCCATCAGCAGGCTGTGTACAACAGAATATGTAATCCAACATATGTATTAGGTTGGGGTGGCAAATATAATTTTTAAAAAAAAATTAATTTATATGTATTTCTATTATCTTTATTCAACTGTCATTTCCAGAGATATTGGAGAAAATCTCAATGTTTTTGATCATGAATATTCCTATGGATATTTCTGACTCCTTTGAACATGGGCCTGGCAAATTAAAATCTTTCCTCTGAGCACACCACTTACTCCAGATTGCCAGTTCCAACTCTTTCTACATGCATTTATACACACATATCAGCCCAGTTTTCTTTAGAATTCTGATAGCAAGGGAGTAACAGCACAGTACTGAATAAAACTCAGTTAATCCTGGAAACCCAAGTGCATCTAAAGTTATTTTAATAATACTATCTAAATAGTACAAATTACTTTTAAAGACTTTTAAAAATAACGTTTTGCAGAACTGATGAGAAATCTAGCAGCCTAGAGTTTAACAACATTTAGTAGGCAAAATGTACCTTAAGATCATCGTTAATTCATTCATTCTCCAAATTTTTGAATTTCACAAATCAAAAATTTGGACAGAACCTTTTGTAAATTAAGCTGGGCTATCAGAATCTCCTCCCCTTCCCCAAAACAAAACCCTGCTTTCCCACAAAACCTGTATTTATAACACCAACATATCATAGGGACGCTTTGCTTTGTGGGTTACCACAATTTTTCCATTACAATAAGCACAAAACTGGTGTTATATAAAGAATATAAAGCTGGCTTAAGAATCTCTTAAGATTCATGCTCTGATTTCACGTTATACGCCCATTTGCTTCTTTCTCTACATAGCTGAAGATATCAGGGCTAGAATTTGCACTCATAGTCCATCTACAATCACTAAGCTACAATCTCTGGTAAAGAAAATGGAGCGATCCAGTTCCCCCCCCCCCCTTTTGAAGCACAAAATAGTGATTGTAATACATGAACAAGGGCCACATGCCCCAGAAGGACGATTACCTGTTGTAGTTGGGTACTGTGCCCATGTCCAGGTCTCGAAGTGTGAAGGGGTCCACACGAGCACAGAACCATTCCAACTGCCCCTTATACAAGGTATCAGTAACATGAAGGATCTCTCGACACTTCACACATAGTGCATAAGGGTTTGAAACCTCCAGGAGGCTCAGGTTAGTACGCACGTAAAATGAATCACCAAGAATGTTCTTTCTGGATTCAAATGCTTCTTTCAGAGGCTGATAACCTAATAAAGAGAAGAGAGTATAAGAAAGGAAAGAGTTTTTAAGGGTCCATATAGACCAGCATCCTACCAGAAAATTAGATGCTCTTTAGAGAGGAAAAATAAATAATCAGGTGTTCATTTCTATATATTTTAATAGGATCAACACAGATGCAGAATATATTCATGTCTGGTGTCCAAATGAATCAAAGATAAATAAACACACCACGACACCATCTGCTTCGCTACTTACCTCTGATGTCATGTGAGAATAGAAGAGCAGATGGGTCCTTCCATTGCAACAAGCTTAAGTGAGCAACCTCCAGTGTGCAGTTCTCCAAAGAGAACCCCTCTCCATTCAGCTGTATCTCCCTAAGCTGAGAGAGGGAGGGAGGGAGGGAGGGAGAAGATTCATTAGCTTCAGAATAACATTTCTGGGCTTAAAATAAACGTTTTACCTTCTTTGTAACTATAAGCTGTACAAGAAATCAAAAGAAGATTGATGAGTGCAAGCTAGATAGGAGGTTTCCTTAACAGATCTTTGAAACAAGCTGTTGCTGGGCTCTTAGTTCTTCCTTTAAACAAGGAATGGAAGCCTTGTAAGCTCTTAAACAACTCCTCCAAAGTTTTCTCAGACAGGCTACAGGCTTTTGTTTACTGGTGGATGCATGCTCCGTGCTTGCTTATTTCTGCCCAATGTCATTATATCAGAAAACTATACGCAAGAGAAACTTGTGTATGCAGGCTACATTAACAGCAGTTTTATTTATGGCCAAAAGGCCCAAAATGTTTTTAAAAACGTTTTTAAAACCTTTAGGCTGTAAATAAAATTGATGAACAGCAGTGACTAAGTCAGACACATGGAATAATCTAACATCATAAACAATTCCACTTTTATTATTCTCTTATTGTGATGGAATATCTAACAGACCTTGGAAATAGAGGAGGAGGAGGAAGAAAGACCATTATAGGAGAAAGATTAGAGATTTTTTTAAAAACAGCAGGCCTGCTAAAGATCTAGGGGAGGGGGAAATATAAGAAATAGACCCAGAGTAACCCCATCTTAATTATGATGGATATTAATTGAGCTGAAGAATTGCTTTGGCAGGTTTTCAAGATTCTGCTACATTATCCTACTAGAACTGAAGTTTGTTCCAGAAATTCAAGTTAATTATCTTTTTTCTGAATTTGTCTGCCTCAAAGGACTTGCAACATCAGGGCATTCTTTCGGAACAACAGTCCAAAACTTTGCTGAACAGAAGGTACTCAAATATGGTAGAATTGACTTGCTGTATTTCTAAACGAATGAAATAATATGCATTACCATCCTGAGGGAGAGAGAAGGGGAGATAATTCAGTTCAAAATCAAAAATTACTAACTGAGCTAACAATTCCTCAAGCTAGTATAACATGCGCTGAAAATCAATCTGTTGCTGAGAGATATAACATTTAATCAGATACTCGATGAGAAGGCCGATCAGTAAGAAACATAAGCAACTCCATCATATTTGGTATAGTCCAATGACCAGAATCAAAGATAGAACTTGGAAAGGAACTTAGAGAAGCTTTGTTTCCAATATTCTGTTTTCACTTTGGGGATAAATATGTATAATCTATCAAATAGGATTTTGTTTGTTTTAGTGCTTTGGAAAAATAACAACAGTTGTGTTGGATAGACCAAAAGTGTAGCATTCACATTTTGTAACAGTCAAGTAGATGATGTTGAGCAACCAAGAAGCTTATAATATGCTTCATTCAATTCAATGTTGCTTTAATGTATTAAGGAGTTATGCCTCTAAGTTATAGAATGCAAGAATAATATGCTGGTTTCCAAAGTAATCACTAGACTGGGATTGCTAGCTACCATAGAATAGTGTGAATGTGCTTGGAGTAAAATGGATCTGTTGTACTTATGGCATATTGGTCAAAATGTGCCAAATTGACTGTTCTTGTCATTAGCAAGGAAAGCTACATGTGACATAGATAAGGCTGGTAACTTCATCTAAATTTTCTCTATATTACTAAGCAATATTCAGTAAAAGCCTAAATAAACCAAATCTATGATGTGTGATGGAGGTTAGTATATTTGGACAATTTTGCAATAACCATGGCACATAAAAGATTATGGATTAGAATATATGAAAAATAAGCACTAAATTTTATATCAGAAAGTATGAATTGGTTTCATCTACAGTAGGTTGCTATGAGTGTATAGGGAGTTTGGAGTCCATGGATTGCTAATAATTGTAATGAATTGTATTAATGTGAGAAAAGCAGAAGAAACAGACTTTGGTGGAGATCGTGCAATATTCTGAATGAGTGTGATGCATGATAAAAATTATTGTTAGGTTTCCTGAATGAATAGATGAGAGCAAAAGGAAAGAATACAGAAAAAGAGACTGGATCTTCAGGAAATTGAAAATTAAGTAAGAATGGTGACCATATGCTGAGCACTTGCTCAGGAAAAGATGTGCTTCAAAAATGTGATTTAAACGTAAGTCTCTTCATGCACATGTACCAAAGATATTAATACAAATCTAAATTCATGATTATTTTGACCTTTTATGATGAGAATTAGTGAAGGATATAACAGCGATGAGTGATTCTGAATATGGGACAGATATATATATATATATTTGCTGTCAAGAGTAAATCTTGAGAGTAAAATTGTCATGGAATAAAAAAGAAAGCCATGAAAGATATAAGTCTGAAGTTATAAAGTCTGGTGGAAAAGAAAGTATGAGCCCCATATGAAAAAGTATTAGATGACAGATTAATCTTCCAAGAAAATGAATGGAAAGTAGATGTAAGTTAAGAGGATATAGAAGATGCCTGAAGCAGAGAATTATGTTACTGAGGACCACAAAAGTAGGTAAAGATACATTAATGGGGAGTTTAGAATGGACAACTAGTGCAATGATAAACTGAAAGAGTTTGTGGATGAAGGGGGAAAATCCATATAAGAAAATGATTGCTGCAGCAAAAATGAGAATAACAGTATTTATGGCAAATAATGTAATAAAAGAGAAGGAACTGTTATGAAGAAAACACAGAGCAATTTCGATAGAGTTTTTTTTTTTAAATTATAGAATTGGGCAGAAAATCAAGACAAGGAGCCTCATTGGTAAACGGAATTCAAAATAAAAGTGATAAAATGATTTGAGATTAACTGAAAATGTTAACTGAAAGGGAATGTTAGAAAGAGTATTTTAAAGCTGTGTATGGGGATGGCAGATATATGTTGAAAAATGGAACTGAAATACATGCTTCAAATATTAATATCCAAAGCTTCAGTGTTTCTCCCTTCCTTATCCAACTCTTCCTTCATAGAAACTAGCCATAGTTTTGCAGAAATGCGTTCTAGTCATACTTCTAGGAGCCGACATCCCTCTTGGAGTCCTGCCTTCTCAGCTTCTGAGCCTGGTTTCACCCACTGGATATAAATCCCAGTTCTGTTTCCTCCAAGGATGGAAATGTCTCCAGTCAGTCCCCTGCTCTGGGGTCCTGGGACACTCAGGGAATCTGTGTTGGGCAAATGCACCATAACCGATCTAAAAGGGAAAGCAAACAATAAGAGTGATTTAGATTCTGGTCTCTTGCCTAAATGGAGAGATGGATATGACTTCTGTTTTACAAGAGCAATAGAGGCACATCCAGGAGAATGTTTTAGTTTACATCATGCATCAATCATGGAACCATGAAAGGCTGGATTTTCTACAACTACTGCAGAGTTTTCATCTGAAGAGTTGTGCAATAACTAAATTCATGGCACTGTTAGGTCCTCGGGAGGCAATGTATTTTTTATTGTGCAGCCCAAGGACACATGAATCCCAAACTTAAATTTTTGTCTTGACACAATAATACCTTCTTTTTCTCTCCAATAGGTCTACCTAATCTCAGCTACAGCAACACCTTGGGCAACAGCCGCCATTTCATGCAAGAAATATTGTTGCCAGATTTTAAGCTGGAAATTTCCCAGCTTTTAACAACCTGATATTAGGATGGTAATGGACCACTATTCCCATCACCCCCAGCTATCAGGCCTACTGGACAATATGAGAGCTGCAGTGCTCATGTTAGACTGCATTTGGAAGATGCCAGATTAATAAAAGTTATATTTTACCTGTCAACAAGGTTTGCTTTGGTTTTGTTGCAATTCTTTGGATCTAATATAATTTGCGTATTAATGGGAGGGAGTGCATTTTCTCTCTTTTTTAATGTGAACTGCCCTGGAGAAGTATATTGCAGAGCAGTAAGAAAATAACTGAAAAGATGATTGCAAATCTGGATTCCATTTCCTAAAAAAGAAAAGACTATATTCTAATAGTAGGATGAGCCATTCTCATGATGTAGTAGCTTCCCTAGTTGGTGCCTGCTGGTCTGAACTGGCAAGGAAGTAGAAGGTGGTAGCATCATAAATAGTGCCTATAGGTTGCAGCATCAGGGGGCTGAAATTTGAGCTTTGATGGTAGAGGACAATCTTATTATCTAAGACACTTGTGTCAATAAAACTGTCTCTAGAAACCAAGGAGGAAGC
This sequence comes from Pseudoxenodon macrops, assembly GCA_032467955.1. NCBI lineage: Eukaryota > Metazoa > Chordata > Lepidosauria > Squamata > Pseudoxenodontidae > Pseudoxenodon > Pseudoxenodon macrops. The sequence goes on along the minus strand of JANHFT010003271.1, from coordinate 277,486 downwards.
CAAACAGACCTGGCAAAGTCTTGTTGTTCACAATCATCAGGCAGGCAGGCCTCTGATTTTGCTCTGGTGTGTGCACTGCTGGAAGACGAAGGTGACCTGGCAGAAGAGGCTGTGGTGATGATGCTTCCTGATGGGGAGAAAGATGGAGAACAAGTTCGAATTATTCATTCTTATGTTGCATGTAGAGAGCTGGGGAGGTTCAGGGGAGGAGAAACACTGACATAAATATGGGAACAAAATCCCAAATGGAAGGGCTCTGCCCTTTGCAAGGCTACTGTGCCATTGGGTGGGTGGAACTCCGTAAAGGACCTACACACCTACAAGCTTGGGTGACTTGGGTCACAAGCGTGGGTGATATCAGATCCCCAAAGATAGCAAGTCATGGAGTAAATATGGCCTCTTTAAAGAACCCCCTTATTACATTACAATCAGGACTGTCAATGTCCATTCATGTAATCAACAGAGAAGCTTGAACTGAATTTAGGCATTGGATGGTTGAGTTTTGGGCACACCTTTGGCATACTTAACAACGAAATGCAAAAGTCCAGACATGATCGGGCTAAATGCCAATCTTCCTGTTAGATGCCTTGGCAGTGAATGCCACAAAACTATCTGATCTCAGGATATACAGTGAGACAAGGCTCTTGAGATTTACAACCTGTCACCAAGAACCAATAACAGCCAGAAGCTGAAACATTCATCTTTTCCAGTTTCTACTCTTCTGAATCTAAATCACATACATTGTCTAACCACTCCCCCTTCCCAATAAATTAAGTACACCAAACAGGAATAACTTGAGAGTCGAACATGCATGCAGGACACCAGTGAGCCCCTGGATAATTAACCCAGAGCTAGCAACTGAAGCATGGGGCAAGTGTGCCCCCTAGTGGATACATATTCATGCAGGTGATTTTGTTAAAGAGGGAAAGTCTCTTCTCTGCCTGCCCCAGTAATCCCTCTTGTAGCTTTCAGGATGAAAATGTTTGATAGGAAATCAAAGACTAGCAATACCTGTTAAGTCTTCCATGCTACCAAAGGAGCCATAAGACCAACTGAAGACAGAAAAAAAAATACAGAGCACAATGAGGAAAAACATTACTTTTTACAAAAAATCAAAATCAAATTTCTGATATTAATATTCTTTCATTTCTTCAAATAATTCAGAGGACATATAAAATAGTGGGAAGTTCCTTTCCAGCATTCATTAATTCTCCACCATGTTATCATATTATCTATATTGATATTTTTTTGGGTAACCTGAGCAGCGTAACTTCATTACCACTTTTCTCACTAATCTGAGAGTTTAAAATATCTTATTTGGAACATCAAAACAGAAGAGTTAAAATTTCTGGGGAGCAGGTTAGAATTTAAGGTGCCCCTGTCTCTGGCCTATTGCTGTTCCCTGCCATGACTTCATTCCCGTCATTCCATTTCCAGAAGATAAATGTTTTATTTCTCATACAGAAAACTGACTGGCAGAGAGAACCTTGAGAAAGAGTGGAGGCTGGATTGTTCAAATTCAGCACTGAAAGAATATCTCATGAGTTTCTACCAAACATTTGACAATCTGAATTAAGCTAAGTCAATGGGAGTCAATCTAGAATTCATGGTAACACTGCTGTGTTCTACATGTCTGAAGTACAATATTCCTTTACCAATCACAGATTAATGCATTGTTTCTCAACCAGGACAACTTAAAGAGGTGTGGACTTTGACTCCTAGAATTCCCCAGCCAGTTCTGGGAATTGAAGTCCACACACACCTTAAAAGTTGCAAAGGTTGAGGAAAAATGCATTAATGTTGAAGTGCGTTCCGCAGCAGGAAATATTCTTCCGAATGGACAAGCCCAAGGTTCAGGAAGATAACAGAGAGAAATAGCTTTACAACCTGTTCTAATTGATACCTCTTGAAAGGCGTTAGCCCATCTTCACGCTGCCTTCGAAGTATAGAACCTGCACATGGTGGGAAGGGAAAGAGGGAGAGCCGGTTTATTTCTTTCTCTGTGTCTGGAGTCACTTCCTAAGGAAAGCAGAAAACATATGTTGAATTTAGACAAGTTCTTACCTCTCCATCCCACATTTCCTTGTCTCAATTATTCTTTAGCTAGGCTTGATATCATCGCTTTTGACTGATGTTAATCACAAATTACTCAACAAAAGGCATGCATGTATAAACAAAAATTATGTAGACAAAGCCTTTTTCCTGATAAGCTTGCATCATCTAACTGAGGCACTGAGGTACCATTAACAGAAGCGGGGGGGGGGAGATATATTTTTATTTAATTATTTCCAACCCATCTTTGTATTTTTACAAATAATTCAAAGTGGAGAAAACACCCAGCACACCTTCCTCCTCTTACTATGAGGTGAGTTTGGCTGAGAGGAAGTGACTGAGTCCCACCTGTCTTCCAGTTTCACGCCTCAACCACTAACCTGAATCACAAACCTGATAACCTCTCAAGGCTTAAGAGTAACATTTTCCAGAATTCTTAATAGTCATAATGGGTGGGAATCCAATGGACTATAAATCCAACAATTGGACATTCTAAAAAAATGTCAAATTGGTGAAGGTTGGCCTAAATACCAGAACTCTAATCAGAAGCTAAAATATCCAGTGTGCATATTTAGGACAGAATACAAGGGGAAGATTCAAGTTCTATTTATACTTATATCATTTTGTTATCACTAGCAACTTCGTAGAAGATTAAAAACATCCCAACCAAATGCCATCCTGAGAGGAAGGAGACAACTTCAGGAAGCAAGTGGGATAGAAGCCCATTTGTTCCTGGAAGCTACTCCTCCATCTGGAAGCCAACTGTGAAGAGAACATAGGCTATAGCTGACAGATTCTTCTTTAAAAAGCAAACAAGTATGGAAAACCAAGGGTGGTTTTGACCTGGTTCCAATCTTCTACAAGAGAATTGAATTATACAAGTCTGCATGTATTCCAGCACATATGGAAGACACCAGAATAGAGAAGGGCACCACAAATATGCCAGAGGCTTCGTTCAAAAGTTGGATTGTCGTTTGTAATTTTATATTTCCTGGTTTAACAACCATGAAACCCTATTCATCTAAACCTGCATGCTCAAAATTAGATGCTAGTCCTAAAAAAGTCCTGTTGGGAACTAATGGTTCAGTCATAATACTCCACCAAATTTTCAGATCAGTTGAATTTTCTTGATTCAGATTCACTGCACTCTCTCATTTACTGATGAGTATGTCTTCCTGCAATAAAGTATTTATCTAATATAGGAGTCCAGTACATAATAGGCCAATAATAGTGGCTGTGATTGTTTTGCCTTGTGCAGAACGTTACATAATTCTGTTGGTTCTAGAACAGAGATTTCATCTGTTCTCGTCAAAAATCATAAAAGAGCAAGTTCCCACAGATATGCTGGGATTGCAATCCCCAATTTAAAACCCTCTAGATCCATGATGGTGAACCTATGGCATGCATGCCACAGCTGGCACACAGAGCCCTCTCTGCGGGCACGTGAGCCATCACCCAGTTCAGGTCCACCGTGCATGTGCGCATGTGCCTCCCACCAGCCAGCTAATTTTTTGGGATGCGCAGGGAGGCACATGTGGGAGACACGTGTGCATGCAAGAAGAGGGTTGCATACATATGTTTGGGCATGGGGGGAGGGGGGAGCATAGGATGCGGCAACCCCTCCCCGCAGACCGTTTTTGGACCTAGGAGGCTGCAGGGAGGCCTACGAGGTCCAAAGTGGGGCACGGGGGTTGTGCACACATGTGCGGGGAGGGCCTGCATGGGGTTGTGTGCGCATGCGCGTGGGAATAGGGCACACATGTGTAGGGGGCAGGGTGTGCGGGGCAGTGTCACACATGCATTACATTATGGGTGAAAGCACACCCATGCACTGTCTTCTGCTGTTGGCACACGCTTTTGGCACGCGATGACAAAAAGGTTAGCCATCACTGCTGTAGATGTTTTGGGATTCTCACTTTCAAGATTCTCAATACAACCTGGCAGTAATTAGTTGTAGGAATCTGAGTTATAACCTCAACTTTGCCCTTACTAAGTATATTGTCAGCTTCGGATATCAGTTTTTGCCACCTAAACAGAAAAACAGCAATAGTTCCCAAAAACATATTAAATTATCTTATACCCGATCAGCTCTTTCCTCCAAAAAGCATCAATTGTCTTTCTTCATTAATAGTCTCCACAAGATAGTCCTCCGCATTTTGCTGAACTACAACTTTCAGCATCTCTTACTATCCGACAGCTTTTGAAAATTATACCTCAGTAAGTCAGGACCGACTACTCTCTGCCATCTGATTCTTTGTAATTAACTGAGGTCTTTCAGCATTTAAGAATGTGCCTTTTTAGTTCATGGCTTATGCAATCTCTGCTTACCACATCTGGCCCTACAGAGTTTCTTAGGAACACAATGTCCAGGATGTCTGGTGAATCTACAACCCCATCCTCCGGGGTCAAAGGCTTCTCTATTATACTCCAAGTGCTGCTGTAGAGTGAATGAGAAGAGGAACATATCTTGGGGGCCAGGAGGAGAGAAAAAAAAGAGAATGAATGCAGGATACTTCAATAAAGCAACTCATCCCTTAAGATTCATTCCTACACAGACACTCACTGGCCCTTCATTTTCAGACAAGAATTATTTGCATTACTTCATTAACTGCATTGATTCTATGGAGGGTAAAAAGAGCATTCCTTTTCTGATTTTAAGAGTCATCCGGACTCACTCAATCATTTCAGAGGGAAATTTCACTTTTGCAGTACCAGAATTTGTTTGATTTTTTTTTTAATATCAGGCTAAAATCCTATGAATGCCGTGGGATTCATTTTTATTTCATTTTGATAAAATATCACAGGCTTGAAGAAGAATTTTGGGACAGTTTAAATCCTACAGACTTTAATGTAGTTTAAAATTGGAATATCTAGCTGTCCTTTTTGCCTTCTTGACGGACAGAGGGTAGGGCTACTTTTTATATATACTTCTTGTATTCCGATTTCTCACTCTTGCAATTATCTAGAAGATGAGGGCACGGAGGATAGCTTATATTGCCACTCACATGTGCCCTTTTACTCTCCACCAAGCTTCACTGAATTCCTGTAGAAGGAATGGCAGAACCTGTGGGGGTGGGGCAGTGGTGAAATGTAATTTTTTCCCTACCGGTTCTGTGGGCGTGGCTTGTGGGCGTAGCTTGGTGTGGTCATGTGACTGGGGGAATCAAAAGACAGAAACTCACTTTAACAATGTCCTGCTGGAGC
>JANHFT010003271.1:149031-159183 GCA_032467955.1 Pseudoxenodon macrops | reverse complement strand
ACTCAATTTCATTGAGGGCCGTATCAGGGTTGTGTTTGACCTTGGGGGGGGGGCGGGGTCAGTGTGGCCAGCTCAACATCACTCATGTCAGGGGCGCCTTTGGTGGCCCAAGCACACTGCCAGTGAAAACTGAGCTCAGGAGATCTGCCCCTGGCCCACGCGAGCTCCATTTTCAGCTGCGAGGGCCTCATGCAATCCTCTGCCAGTGAAAACAGAGCTCAGGAGGGCTGCACATGGCCCTCCCAACCTCCATTTTTGCTAGGAGAGGCACTTTGCTGTTTGCTGTTTCTAGGGCAGGCCCCGGGTCTTGAGTTTGACACCCCTGTCCTAGTGAGTACAGGTAGCCCTCATTTAGCAATCCTTTTGTTTAGCAAAAATTCGCAGTTGCAACAGTCATAATGAAAAAGGAACAGTTGTGACCAATCCTGACATTAATGACCTTTGCGGGTCTGTAAAGCAAAAGAAAACTGAAGTAAAATCATAGACACCATCAGGAATTCACTTAGTGACCACTTCATGTAACAACTGTGTTAGTTAAGTATTACCTGTATAGAACTCTCTCCTTCAGAACCACTTTACTCCATAGTCCTGTTTTGTGAGATATACTATTTATATATTCTGGCACTTTTTCAGGAACTTGAATGAGTAAAAGTGCTTTTCTACAGGCTTATTCTTGGCTTGCCTTCCTGAGATTTGGATTCACTGGAGCATTAGATGACAGTCTCTGACTCCATTTGGGATGCCCTCTGACAACATGGATTCTTTGGAATGAACAAATTCTTTCCATATTCACAGAATAATTTTTCCTCCTAATTTTTTTCTTTCCTTGTGGCAAGCAGAGATGTCTGGAAGATGAGGTCACCAAAATGTTCCTCACAGCACGATGATTGTTCACAAGTTGGCAGCAGCTGGAGGAAGCCTAATCCTGCAGTATGCTGTACGTGGCAGGAGGAGGGAGAAAAAGCAGGAAGAAACACAGAAAATATAGTCAATAGGCACTATGTGGCACCATCCAGCTAACTAATTTTCTGTGGTGGGTGGCTTATAACAGGCTAACTTCAACCCCACTGCCTGAGCAACAGAAAGGACTGTAACAGAGGTGGGTTCCTACCGGTAGTAACCGTAGTAACTCGGCGTTGACATCACGGAACCGGTTCCTTTGGTGACTCTGTGGGTGCTGCCATTTTGGATCACAGCAATCAAAAAACCACTATTTTTTTATTGCTGTACGTGCGCGAGGCGCGACCCTGAGCAAACCAGCAGCAAAACAATTCACAATCCACCCCTCGACTATAAGCCTCTTTAAACAACACATCAGTAGTGATTTGGCATTTAGCTGGTGTTCTTGATAGCTAGAGATGGATTTTAGGAAGGGTTGGCTTAAACACTGAACAAGGTGGGATGTTAAGTACATCTTTGCAATCAAGTGCACATTTTTTTTAATAAAAATCAATTGGCTATATAGAGAGCTAAGCCATAATCTTATCTAGTACTGATATTTGCACTGGCTGACATTGATTCAACAGGCGCTTTTCACAGCCCTATCTGGAGAGATTGAAAATTGAAACTGGAACGCTAGTATACAAAGCTGATTCCATCCCACAAAAATAATTCTATTAATGGAAGCTTTCCTCCCTATACATAAAGGAGGTGCCCTTTCCCAGTCACTGTTATTTCAGTGATTCTCACACGCATATCAACAGCTGCTTGTGGTTTTTTTTAAAGTGTGTTTTAAATGCAAATGGTATGGAACATTATGTCTAGCATGACCCTAAACAGCTTGAAAATCTGTAGCAAAAAATACCATATTTTTATTGCTTGCCCACTTTTCCAATGCTACCCTCAGCAATTTGGAAATCTTAGCAAACGTCCCTCTGTCTGCTCCGGATTATCTGATAAACTTCCAAATACAGATTCCATCCTTTCCTTCTATATATTCTTGGCACTTGTTACCCTTCTTACTATCCCAATTTTTATATGTAAATCTGTATGTATAGACTGGTTGGTGTCCTTGTGGTTCTTTTCTTTGGATTTCAACTTCCAAGTATATTCCAATTCGTCTGATGAGTCAAGAATACACAAGCTAGTACTAGCCCACACTTATTTGTGCCATTTAGATTTTGCTTCTTGGCAACTCAATATAATTTTTCTATAGAATAAAAACTTTCTGTTTGGGTTGAGATGAAAGCATGACTAATCACTGTACCAGGCTCCTACAAAGAATCTCATCTAATCAAGAAGCATGCTTTAGCTCTGACTAATCCTTGATACACCAGAAAGTTTAGTAACTCGAATAATCAAAGGAAGGATTTTTTTTTCCTGCAGACCCATAGAATTTAGAAGTTATTTTCCTTTAACAAATCCAAGTTACTAATGCATTTGTCTGAAAGTCCTCACATTTGACACAAAATGTATCACATGGATCCACAAGTCCAAAACCTTCATAATCCCATTTTGATTCACCACCATTGCAATTTACAAAGGGTTCAATGCCTTATCATTAATGCTGTTGTTTTTTAATTTTGAAAAAATATTTTATGTCCATCATTCCAATACGTTCAAGCGCATATTTATTCTTAGGCCGTATTATGTTAAACCAGATTGTATAATCTTATGTATTATACAAGATTTGTACAAACATGGTTTACAAGCCAGAACTGGCTGGATTCGCCGTAAGTTACAACCAAACAAAACACAGCATACAAAGCATACTATGTGAAGCAGATTTTCATGATCAGTCATTCACCCCAGCTAAGGAGAACATGCTGAAATGAAGTGAGCTGAAAATTTAAAACCTGCTTTAGTGGATTAGTTAAGTATTCTCTGAAGCCACCTCCCACCTTCATCAGATAGTATGTGCCTTTCATGCAGGTACCAGAAGCTTTATTCTCCAACAATTATCTGCCTCGCCTTCCCACAGCTGGAATAAGATAAGCCTTGGCAAGATTGAGTTAATTGCTAACTATCTGGAATTTCCCACAAAGATAATGACAGGGAGAGGTAGCCAAGGCAAATGGAGGAAGATGTTTTCCTTTAGTGTATTTGGAAGCACTTTTAACACCTGGTGGCTTGTTTCTCCAAACTGCAAGGCCAGATACCAAGATGAGGCTGTTGTTACACAAGACAAACAACCATCTTTAGGCTGACTAGTCAGGAAGCGCTGCTGCAATATGATGTCAGCTGCAGAATGCAGATTGAGCTGTTGCTTTCTAAAGCAGCTTTCTTCAATCTTTGCAGCAATAGAGCAGGAATCTTTGCTTAATAGATGGAATAGCCCTCAGACGTAGGGACAAAAAAAAGCAAATATAAATAGTAGGAATCATTTCAAATCTTGGCTGCTGGTTACAAATATGCTGCACCCTGGAATTAGAACTGTTACCTTCAGGTAAAAGCAATTGCCATTTTTTTCACCTATTCACTGAAGCAATAGCCCAATAGTACAAATCTACAAATAGATTTCAAGACTTCAGTTCCCAGAATTCCCCAGCCAGCACAAAATCCACACATCTTAAAATTGCTGAGGTTGAGAAACACTGGTCCAATCCAAACGTCTCCAGCCCTAGCAAAATAGCCACAATATCTACATACAAGGTACTTGATGGCTGAAGGCAGTTCTATCGGACAGATACATCATCAAAAGCAGGCAACTTTAAGCCTGTTGGACTTCAAGAATTCCCCAGCCAGCAAATTATGGGAGTTGAAGTCCTCCAGGCTTAAAGTTGCCAAGGTTGGAGACCCCTGGTCAAAAGGGTGTTTGGTGATCCAAAGGATTGGTTCACATAACATACTCAGTCATGGTTAGTCACAATTGTTAAGTTTACACATTATAATAGCAATAGTTTACAAACGGTAGTGATAGGATTTGCAAAATGGTTTAAACAAAAATCATATAAACTTCACTGAAGTGTTTAAAGCTAACACAGGGCTTCTTTTCTATTGTATTGTAACCGGGGACTTTCCCTCACCACCATGTTAACGTGCTATTTTTTCAGTTCTTGAACTAGCAAAAAATATGCTACCATAAATTGTGCTGCACCATATTCCAACAGCAGTTGGTACTTTCTTACAGTTTTAATGCAGGACAAGTTAAGGAACCATACCAAAAAAAAAAAGTCAATGCAGTCCTATAGACTGCATTAACAAAGGAAATGTATCAAGATCGCATGAAAGAATTTGTACCCACTATATATACTGCCTTGATAATACCACCCTTGGAATACTGCATCCAGTTCTGATTGTCACAATACAAAAAAGATCTTGAGATTCTAGGAGCACAGAGAAGAGCAACAAAGATGATTTAGGGTCTGGAGGCTAAAACACAGAATGAATGGTCGCAGGAGCTAGTATGTCCTCTTCTAGACTAACAATGGTGAGCTGAAAACTGAAAACTGACTTTCAATTTGAGAACAGTTTTCAAACATTTGAGAGGCTGTCACAAAGAAGAGGGGGCAATCTATTTATCAAAGCACCTGAGGATAAGACAAACGTATCCAACCTAGAACGAAGGAGAAATTTCCTGACAGTGGGAACAATTAATCAGAGGAACAGCTTGCCTTCAGAAGTTGTGGGTGCTCCTTTACTGTAGGCTTTTAAGAAGAGATTAGACAACCATTTGTGTGGAATGGTATAGCATCTGCTGCTTGGGCAGGGGGCTGAACTAGAAGACCTCCAAGGTCTCTTGCAACCGTTATTCTGTATTCTGCACCCTAATTAGTAGGTTCTCCTGCCTTCAATTTGTTCATCACCATCTTCTCATCACTCGCTTGTGGAGAAAATGACAAACACTTGAGGGGGAGTAGCAGGTTTGGGCAAATGTAGATGAATGCCCAAGATAGAGGGCTTAGCAATTTCTCAAGTTGTCCAAGTAATAATTTATCTGTGACCTATCAGTCAATGTATTTCTGAATATAAGACTGACTCTTTTGAAAGAGCATTGTGTCCCAAAACAGTCTTGATAGAAGAGTGTGAATGAAATGGGATGATCTCACAGCAAAAGTCCCGCCTTCCGATTTGCAATGGGTCAGCCTGCTGAGATTTTGCAACTGCTAGAGAGTTCCTGTGCCAGTAGGACCTTTCTGTGGTGGGAGAAAAAGAGTGAAGGCATTGATGGGATTCTTATTGGTAGGAGAAGTCAGGATGGCACTTAGGTAAGAATGAAACAACTGAACTTGATGCCCTGAGGCAGGAATGGCCAGGAATTCCTCCAAGAAATCTCTTTTCCATGGTTCCTGTTGGCTATGGGGAGGAGCTGACTGTCAAGAGTAAAAGGCTTCCTAACTCATCCAAAGTGATTGCTGCCACAGACAGCAGACATCTATACTTCCCACTACTTCTGCCTACTTCGGATGTATTGCTGTTCAGCTGGGGAATCACTGATCACTTAGCAGCTGGATCCAGAAGGAAGGCCAATCTGGTGTAAGGTTGAAATAAGAAAAATGATAAGACAAATTATAATCCTGAGTATTCCAATTGTTTTAAAACAAATGGCATTTGCCTTTGATTTAAATCAACTTGCAGCAGTTCTGCAGCTGCTGGCCCTGGTTGTTCAGCTAAGAGTCCTGACTCCTGCAGCCCATTTTTTCACCAGATATCCAGGAACTCTTAACACCTCGTGTGGTCTTGGTTGCCTAGGATGACAATCAAGCCAGTATGTGTGCCTGTAGTTTACGTCTCACCATATATATATTTTTTATGGGAGAAACATTCTTCATCTGACTTCTCTGGTGAGACATGTCAAGTATGGCTGAACCTCTAGCATAACTCTCATCTTCCTCAGAGCACACAAGCCTCACAACCAAGTAAAAGAGTTATTATCATGGTTCATCACACAGTCAGCCAGATGTTCAGACTGAATTTGGCATTTTTCCCACCTTTGCAAGGAAATAATAATCAATTTTACAATTGATTATTATTACGTGTTGTTGTTGTTGAATAAGTATCATGGGATCTGTAAGTTTGGCAGTGGTGAAATCCAATTTTTTTTACTACTGGTTCTGTGGGCGTGGCTTGGTGGGCATGGCAGGGGAAGGTTATTGTAAAATCTCCATTCCCACCCCACTCTAGGGCCAGCCAGAGGTGTTATTTGCTGGTTCTCCAAACTACTCAAAATTTCCGCTACCAGTTCTCCAGAACCTGTCAGAACCTGCTGGATTTCACCCCTGAGGTTTGGGGACTAGAAAGAAAGAATACTCTATCACCAAAGAGGTTGGAAATGTTAATGGAACACGGAGAGAAAAACCTTTCTAATGCCTTCGTTATAGATTAGCATATGTTCCTTTATACACAGGATGAACATATATTCAAAGGGGACTCAGAGAACAGCCTTTGGTTTGAATGCCTTTTCAGTTCAGCATTTCACCAGTTGTGAGTGAAATATTAAATAAAAACTGAACTACAATATAGCAATGTACAGCATAGTAATTGGTTCCACAATGTATATATTATAGTTAGCTCTTTTTCATGTTTCAAGAACAGTCTGCTCTTCAGAGCTCGCCATATATTTTGGGCTATAATTCCAATCTTCCCCAAACAGAATTAATTAGTATTCTGGTTAAATTTGATTGGACAAATAATCTAACACAACTGAAGGTGGCAGAAAGGTTACTCTTAGCAAGACTCATGCATTGGTTAAGAAATCCCACGTGCAAGTTTCAGGAAAGTTTATTTATTTGTTTATGCTACACAGAGGGAAAATAAGGTTTAAAAGATCCTTACTGTGTCTACCAAGCTTCAAACTCCTAGAATTAAGTAAATAATATCAGCGGGTCTTTTGCAAGAAAGTCTGCATAAATGATTGCATTTTTGGCTCATCTAGAACAATAAATGGCACACAAAGCATCCATAAAAATTGTGAAATGAAGTCATAAATCGTGCAAACAAATAATAATGTTTTCAGGTATAAACTTTTAAGTGTTTTAAGTCAGGTATAAACTTTAAAGAACTTTTATGTGATTTGAAAATGTGTATTCATTGCTCTGCATAAAGACATATATTTTCAGATCCTTCTGGAGAAGCTCTGGGGGGAAATGGTAATGCAAATTTTTAGTTTTTCAGATATAATGGATGCCTATTACTAGCTCCACATTTCCATATCAATCACTACATCAGTAGTGACATTGTTTTTAAAATAGCCTACAGTCTAAAGGTTCCTTAAATATTAATACATTTATTGTGGGAGATATTACAGGCAATAATGCATTTATGGAGAATACTCTTCTTCCCCCTCTCTTAACTCCAAAAATGTACATTTTATCTAGGAATGTACAAAATAGTGCATTCAACCTTTCTGAATCCAAGTGGGATTTAATCACTGGGGAATAACAAAGGTTTGGATGGTAGTCTAAAAAAACATCCCAGAAAAAGCAGTAGTAAATACTTCCATATTATGACTAAGATGATGGGACAGATGTGTCCATGAAATCGGCCAAAATCAAGGCTAAACTTGACTCTCCTTTTTTCCCAATGTATTTATAATTGCAGTATACAGTATTCCATTTCAACATTTTTAAATATATGTTTTAATAATGTGCTTGGTAATCTTTACTTTTGTAACTGGTAATCTAACACAGCGGTATACTAATGATACAGGAATAGCATCAATGAACGCATCAGATACTTTGACTGTGAACATCACACTAAGCAGAAATTGGTGTTACTTCTAACCTGTGCAATAAAAATTCAATCTGTACTTTGTAAACTGAGAGCACAAAAATGTGTTCTATGCAGGAGTAATACTGAATAGAGGAATGGATGGGAGAGTAAAAATGAAAATGTCCTCCATGGGGCCTGGATACCATAACTTCATCTTCCAAAGCTAAATCTTCTGAGGTTCTCTGGGAAATTGCCGGAAGTTTCTTCACAAAAGTCGGCCACCCTCAGCATCTTGCAAAGATAACAGCTTTAAAAAGTCATATTCGGCAGTTGAATATCAAACTAGAAACCATATGTGTGAAATACATTAAATAGAACATGTTCTTTTTGATTGCCTTTGCAATAATGCGGCAAAGCTGGAATAAGAGAGTGGAGACTGAAGTGAAAAAGCTGCTACTTAGTGGAGAGAGGGAAACAAAGAGATTGAGAGTGTGAGGGGGAGAGAGAGTGGGGGGGAAGAGACAATTTGAGACTCCCCAATAAATGGCCTGCTGCAAGAAACTGGCTTTTAAAGTAGGAACTTCAGACAGCTGAAAAGAGAACTAAGAAAAGTAAGAGAGAACAAAAAGAAAACAGCCTGAGTAGAACTCTTTAGAACAAATAAATGAGAGAACGGTGACAAAAATGCCAGGAGAGAAAGGACTAAATGTAGAATACACAGTGGGTAGGAAGAACCCAAAAAAAAACAACCCCAACCCAACGTCTTGTACCATTATTGATGGATTGTGGCTTATTCTAAACTAACAGCATATTTGAAAAACTAAATGTCCCTATTGGAAAAGAAAAATTATGTTAGCTTAATCTTAAATTCTCTCAAGATGCACTCCTTTCCCCCATTTTTGCAGAAGAAAAGGCATATTTTTCATATAATTCAGTAAGGCAGGCAGTCCCAATGAAGGTGGTCTTTTAGTGGTGGTATCCTGTTTATGGAACAGCCTTATGAAGGAAGTTTTTGGGCCCAAGCCTAAAAGATACTTTATTTATCCCCTTATCCAGCTGGCTTTGTGCCTAAGGCAGGTCTCTCGATTTCAGCCCGATATCTTTAGCCACTCCACAATCTGGCTCTCTATGGCCTATGCAGCTAACGCTGCAATTGATTTTATGCTGGCTGTTCTAGATTTATATAAAGGGTTAATATTGGATATTATTACAGTGTTCACATTTTAATAAATTTCCAATGTATTGTTCCAAGCATACCTATAATTATTGAGCTTGATTTAAACTTTCATAGTTTTATTAACCACACCCAGAGAATTTGATTCATAGGCAGTACAACTATCAGAAATAAATAAATGAAAAGATAAGCAAACATACAAGTTGATTGACACCGAGGCATATTTGTCCATCACTAACCGAAAACTGGTTCAAGTTATATTTTTCCCCAGCTCTACCAATATTATCCCATTTGCTCAACACATAAAGGGCAATAAGAAGTCGCAACTCTTTCTGGCCAATTGGCACAGTTTTCTCAATGACACTGTAGAGTTGAATTATCCATAGATGTTTCCAGTTAAGAACTTACTCGTATAAATCAGTCATTGATTTCCCAGGTTTTTTTCCTACTACAGTTCTCTGCATTCCAGAATGTGCCTTTTTTTTCTTCCTCTGTTTTTCCATATCTTGTTAAAATAGATACCGTAGGTAGAGAATGCCAAAATTTATCCAAGCTTCATTTTCCCATAACACCCACTGCCAAGTCTTTCTTTCTAGATACACCACGATGCATATTCTATTGTTATTTTTTCAGAGCAATTACGATCTTACAACTGTACAAGTTACACAACATATTTCCTAAAGTAAACAGGTGAGATCCTATAGGCAGGCAAAGAGGAGCCTCTAAATTTGGGTCAGAACTGGGTGGTTGGAAGAAATGTCATACAAATCGGTATAGGAGAATATGATATGCATCAGTCTTCTCCAAACTGTTAATCTCCAGAGGCGTGAAAATTATAAATCTCAAAATTTCCATTAGGAAGAGAATTCAAGATAGATCTGAAGCAGACTAGACAAGTTTGGCTGTATATTTGTTGGCCCAAAAGAGCTATTTCTCAAACAAAAACATAAGAGAAAAAATCTGATAAAGTCACATTCAGCCAGGAGAAGATACCACTGACAATGTAATCTACAAAATAGCTCTCATGGAGGGAGGGAGGCATTTTTTATCTGCTGCACTGTCAAAATGTAAAGTGCACTACAATTTAAGACAATATAGTGGAAACATACAGAAACAAGGTGGAGAGCTATGCACCCAGTGTACATAATGTTTATTTTATTTTAGTTGAATTTATTAGCTGAGCATATTTCGGTGCCACACTTTGCAACCTGGCAATTGCATTCTGTATAGGTTAGCTCCACATCTAGTTTAATACAGTAGTCTGTGAATCTATTCTTTATGTGAACAATTGCAGCCCCTTTGCTCAGGAAAGGGTACAGTTAATAGACCAACCAAAGCTGGCAGCAGCCAGCTATATATACATATACACAGGGCTTTTTTTCTCAGAG
>JANHFT010003271.1:98995-112490 GCA_032467955.1 Pseudoxenodon macrops | reverse complement strand
TATAAGACGCACCCAAATTATCTGCCCCAATTAGGGGGAGAAAAGGTGCGTCTTATACTCAGAAAAATACGGTAATTAGCTGAGATTATCTTCATATCTAGGTATATCATCACCACCATCACCATCAGTTTAGCCATTGTCTATTCACTGCAAGACCTATATAAAATCCCAGGCCTCAGAAGAAAATGCAACAATTGCTCAATAATTTCAGTTACATATACAATCCAGAACGTGTGTAGCAGTTCTAATTCAATTCCTTGAATATCTAGATTTAGGATATCGTAGGTGCAGAGATACATCATTCACATTTTTTTTCATCTACAAGTATAGGTAGTTCTTGTTTAGCAACCATAAACTCAGCCATTAAACAGTCGCTAAGTGAAATTATGACTGCTTATGGTCTTATTTCAGTTCCTGTTTGCTTTATAAACATGAAGTTCATAAATGTGAACATCATAAATGTGAAGATTAGTTGTAAAGTTTCTTTTTCATCGCTGCTGTAACTGCAAACGGTCACTAAACATGGACTACTTGTGTAGAACAGATTTCTTCTCAACTGGACTATGACTGCTTTCCTGCCTTTTCCTTCACATTTCCTACTTCTCAGACCATAATTTGAATCAAAGTCTTCATTACAGGTCACAATCCCAGACAAAATAAAATCTATAGAAAAGAGCTACAAAATTGATGAAAGCATACACCAAATAAAACATGGATACTTATGCTTGCACTAGTTGCGATCAGCCGTATATGAATTTTATAAGCCACAGGAACAAAGTTTCCATCTGCTAGTAAAAAGTAAACATAAATTTCTTCAGTTAATTCTGGGAAGGCATCAGAAGCTCTTTATGTCTCAGTTGAAGTTACATTACAATAATCCAGTCACCTCTTGAAAAAGCACCTTTGGGACAAACGTGATCTGGATGACTGAGATATTACACT
The DNA here is from genome assembly GCA_032467955.1 of Pseudoxenodon macrops. Taxonomy (NCBI): domain Eukaryota; kingdom Metazoa; phylum Chordata; class Lepidosauria; order Squamata; family Pseudoxenodontidae; genus Pseudoxenodon; species Pseudoxenodon macrops. Next base: position 111,548 of record JANHFT010003271.1, on the reverse strand, counting down.
ACAATAAAATTCATTTGTTTCAATCTTTTATGAGGGCAGAGCCTTTCTCCATATACAGCACGTGAATGGCACCAAGCAGTTACTATGGGGATTACCTATAGATGAAGAGGAAATTTGGAAAGGAAGCATGTGGTCAGCAGTCAGGAAAGTAGTTACACCTGTTAGAAGAAAAACAAAGATACGTGTGTTTTCTGTAATCATACAATAAGGTTCTTGTTTGACTTTCAGCTGAACATGTGAATGACCTCCAGTTCACATAGCTCGGTGGTCCTATCAGATAACAAGACGTTTTGTTGGAAGTATATAAAGTGTTATGGTTGCTCTTGGTTATAAAAGCAGAATTTAGGGCTGAATGATGCAAGTCTAACCGTTTCCTGAAGTTATTTCCAGTAGCACCAAGACAAACGTTTCTGGAAGGGCTCAACGGATATAGGAAGGAGATCACTGTCCACAGTTGCTCATCACGAGGACATACTTCAGACCCGAGAATCCATTTTGCAATATAAATGATTGCTGCTAATAAACGGAGCCTTCAAAAATGTTCTTAACATTTAAAAAAAACACTACTGGCCACAATCATATCCTGTAATACTGAATTTCGTAACCTAACCAAATGACATGAAAGGAACATCCTTTATCAGTTGTGAATCTATTACTATAATCAACAGGGGGGGGTAAGTGGACATGTGTGTGTGTACATTTCAATACATGCCTATACTGTTCCGTGCAAATATTAAGGCATCATTGATCAACATTATGATTCAGCATTTGGAAGTGGTTATTTCCGGAAATAAATGGTGTTGCAACAAAGTAACTAAAAGGCTATCCAAACTTGCATTTTTCACATTCACCGATTTCTTAGTTTGAATCTGTAAATAATTGCATGTAAAAAGTAAGATAAAGCTGTGTTCACCTTTGTTTCAGCTTCTGTTCGTTTAGGGATTCCTTAAAACATACAGCCTGGTGGTGCCTAAACTTTGGCATAACGATTTCACATATTTTTACATCTGTATCTTATTTCTGTATTCCTGTTGAAAGCTGACAGGTAAACTCATGTTTAGATACCTACCTGAACCAGGACAAAAAAAGAAAAATGTAATTACCAAAATATGACAAAGATTTTAAATTTGATCCATGTGACTTCATATTCATAGGAATGGAGTGGAATTTTTTTTAAAGCATGAAAAGATGAAGTTGAAAAAACATGCATTACAAAGTTGTAATACTTCCACAAGTATGAAGGAGGCCAGCATGGCATATTCATGGTTTCATTTCGGAGGCTTTGCTTTAAAAAAAACAAACACGTTTTTAGCTGTTGTAGTTGAGAAGCTGTTGGTAACAGCATTAAATCTCCTGAACTAGAGATGATGAAAAATAAATCAGGGGGCATGAGTGTAATATCTGCATGGAACAGAATGCTGTATCCTGCACACTTCAGAATCTATACATTTACTAAGAGTAGTTTTTGTTCTGATGTTTATTTTATTTCGGCATCAGAGGTTAATCTGCAGTGGTGATGGTGGTGCAGGATGAAGCTGAAAATGTCCAGAAAGGCAAAATATCATCATTTATCATTATGGATATTTTGTTTTTGTGGCCATAACTAAACAGTTGGTATCACTGCACATTATCAGCTTTTCTTGAAGAGGCCAAAGCCTTTGAAAAAAACCATTTGTTTTTGCCTAGAGGTAATACTGATCAATTTCATTTGAGATCCTCTTTGGGAACACTTATAAATCAGATATGCATGAGTGTGTATTTATAGCTAGTTTTCCTCTGGCTCATTCTCACAGTATGCTAAGCCATAAGGAGGCTTGTTCAGCTTTAATACAGCTTATTGAGTGAACCTAGATATGATGGTTTATTTCATAAACCATGACTCAGATAAGATGCGGGTTAATTTTGCAACCTATTCTAATCAAGGGGCTGTCGTCTTTGCACAAACCTTTATGCTAATGCGTCAAACATACACTATTAAGCACTGGAGAGAGAAAAACAGAAAGAAAGTAGGAAGTGCTACCACATGAGCCTTGCAGATCAGCTTGTTCTGCCTTGTTTCATGTTTGCTGTAATCATATTTCCCCTTTAAGACTTGGCTGAAGTTGTTTGTGTGATTTTTTTTGTTTTTTTTTAGGGGTGGTGACAGGAACTCGGAGAAACAACCACAGATTTTACCTGACAAGCAGAAGGAGAGGTAGTGTTGGAGCCTAGAAAGAGCAAGACAATTAGGAAGCTGGAAAGTTTGGGGGGGAGAAAAAAAGTAAAGCAGCACCCAGAAAAAGATGAGTAAAGCTCATTAGTGGAAGGGGAAACCATGAGAAGGAAGTAGACTTGGGAGGAGAGGCATAAAGACACAAAGGGAGGATAGGTGGAGAAGAAAAAGGAGGTCAAACTAGAAGATGACAAGGAAGTGACAAGAAGAAGCCTGCAGTGAAGGCGGGGACAGAGAGCAACGGATGGAAGCAAGTGCAGCTGGCTTGCATTGAGGAGGCACTAAAGCCTCTGGCTTGTTTTCCTGCCTTGGTGGTACTATTTCAGCTTGGCCCACAGGATGATGAAGAAGCAGTTTAACTGGATGCGGCAACAGCTCAGTTACCCAACTGGACGGTAAGGACTAGTTGTTTGGCTGCGTTGCTAGACTCTCTATACAGTTTGGAGTGCTACAACTTTGTGTTTAAACATTCGTGTGGATTTAGATTTTGTGTCTCTAGCTGAAGGGTAGCTACTTTCAAAACTCTCACAGGGTAGATCTCGATGGAGGTACACCTCCCCCCTCCAAATAATCTAATACGGATAAACCCTACCTTTTCTCTTCTGTGGGATTATTTAATTACAGTTTATTAATGGCTTACAGATCACCTTCCTATGCCACCACAATGTTCACTCAGCAGACTTATCAAAAGCTTCCATGGTGATTATTTTCCCACAATGGATAGCCCTCATTTCTGCAACCCTGTTAAAACTTCAACACCCAGATTTTGCAACCAAAGGGGGAAAGAATTCTGATTCCCAATTGTCTAACAAGAACAAAGTGATCTCTCCACTCTTATCATAGCTTGTTGCTGAGCCTGATGCTGTTGATCTCGCTGTTAAAATTAAGAAAACCAATGTTGTATGATGGCTAAGGTGCTGGAGTAAGAGTGTGGACGCTCAGATTCTCATTCTCCTACAGAAACCAGTTTGATAACCTTGAGCCAATCAATCCCTCTCAACCATTATCATCACCAGGCTCTGCAACTAACTAGATTCTAAACAATTTCTCCTCACTGCATCATACATGGCTAGATTCAGCTGTAAGAACCAGGTGATGAAGGACAAACCAAGAAAAGCCTTAGCAGGAGATATGCTAAGAACAGCAACTGTTGAAATGAAAATAGTGATCTAATCAGAAATTGATTTGGGGGTAGAAAATGTTGAATCCATCTATTATTCCTATCAGATAATGAGAGAGGGGCTTTTGAATGACATATACCTTCTGTGTATATAATTCAACTGATGGTCTCTGGTATTAGTGAAACAAAAACTGAATTCTGCAGAACTGAAAGTTGCCTTTCCCTGTTGTAATTAAACTGAAATCTTTGTGTGTGAGTGTGAGTGTGAGTGTGTGAGTGAGAGAGTGAATAACCACATGCTTTGAAACCTCATCTCAAGAGGCATAGATACTTTTGCTCTTTCCTAAAATAAAAGCGGAGGTTTTCACATAGCAGATTCTATACAATATTTTCCTTGTAAGTGATGAGGTTGCTACAACTAAAGCCCATGGGATGTATGTATGTATATATCATGAGTCATATCAGTTTCATGTTTAGTCACTTTCTTGAGCAGTTAAAATAGCAACTATCAATTTATACTGGTGATCTTACGTATCCCTGAAATAATAACTGGAGATTGGTAAACTTCTAAAGATGCAAGCGATAAGTTATAACTGGCAAGGTAGGAAGAATTATGGCATTTACAAGAATGCTGGAGAATCACAGGATCCCCATTCCTGACTTACGAATAAAAAGAAAAAGGCCAAGGGTAAATGTTTCTATTAGTTCATGGTACCAACCTAGTGTTACTAACCCTGCATCCCAATCACGTCACACTTAATCAACGTGGTGCATTTAGTCCAACATGCCTGAAAAGTACCAGGTTAGAAACTTTTTCTTGCCAAATATGAGCAAGACGATAAGCAGCATCTTTGCTCCAAGAGAAGGCTATGTTTGCTTGGCAAGAGGACAGATAACTTTATGATTTGGTTTATTTTATTTGTTAAATTTATTTGCCACCTATTTAATTGTGGGGCTGTTCTTGTTGTTGTTGTTAGAATAACTCTGAGATATTGTTTGCCCTTCAGAAGATTTAAATCAAAATTCAGTTATCTCTGAGGAAGATGGGCAGTTTAAAAAATTTGGAAATATGAATAGAATAAATAAATCTGATTCTTCTTCTATTTCTGGGCTGCTTTGCAACCATTCAGCACATCTATAGATGGATAGGATTTTACTTTTGGTTTCCCAGTGGCAAACCCATGTCACCAGCCCAACGATAAATAACTTAGTGCCTTTCAAACATTTTGATTACAATTCCTGTACTCTCTGGCTCTTGGTCATGCTGAATGGGGATTTTGAAACTCTATTTCAAGACATAAGGGACACCTGGTTGCCTATTCCTGCACCAAACAGTCACAAGGGAGATTCCATGGAGGTTGGATGAGGAGATCTCTTCTTAACTTTGTTCCTGACTTTTTTTTTTAGGCCGGAAGTGCAGATAAATTTGACTGTTTACCATACATTTAAAACCAGAGGCATGACATCAGTAGAGTTTAGGGCAGGGTTCTCCTCTCAGGAGTCCTGAAGCTGCTTTTCCTGTCTTCCCTGTCTAGTTGTTGTGAAGTTACTCATCCTATTCCAAGATGGGGGTGAAGAGGATCTTTGCAGACTTGCTCACCTAGGCTAATTGCACAAAAGGACACTTTTAAGTATTGCTGTTGTTGCATAAAACAAGCAGCCGTGTTTAATGACATGTTTTTAGGTTTATCTATTCTTTGTTTGCAACTTTCATTAAAATGCCATTGGGATCAGTCACAACACAAGTTTAAAAAAATGCAGGGGGAAGAATTCATCATCTCCCCAGGATGGTTGGGAATATAATGTTGTGAACAGTATTTCAACAATACAGCAGCAATTAAGGTACCAAACTATTAACATTATAGCACTTAGCAGTAGCGCTTAGACTTACACACTGCTTCACAGTGCTTTACAGCCTGCTCTAAGCGGTTTACACAGTCAGCATATTCCCCCCACCAATCTGGGTCCTCATTTTACCCACCTCGGAAGGATGGAAGGCTGAGTCAACCTTGAACCTGTTGAGACCCAAATTGCCAAACTGCTGATCAGCAGAAAAAGCCTGCAGTACTGCATTCTAACCATTATGATACTTGTGTTTTAGCAGAGCATTTATTTAAAATGGGATTACACACACACACCAATAAGATAATACGTTACACTCAGTTCAGGGGTGGGTTCTACTTACCTTTCCTACCGGTTCGGGTCGCGACAGAAGTGCTCACTTTACACGCGCGCTCTGTACTCACACTCCCATGTCATTTGGGTATTGCCTCAAAAATAACCCTCTGCGCATGCGCAGGAAGCTTTACGCATGAACAGAGGGTTATTTTCAAGGCAATTTCCACCGGGAGCACCGATTTTCAGCCAGAGGACCGGTTCAGGGGCGTGTCCAGCCGGCTGTCGCTACCGGTTCGGCAAGCAGAGGGAAATTCCGGCTACCAGTTCTAGCGAACCGGTCCAAACCGGCAGGAACCCACCTCTGACCCAGTTATAACAGTAATTTTTAGCTCATCAGCAACTGGTGAATGGATCCATAGCTTATTGGAATCATCTTAGCCATAAATTTGTGCATTGCCACTTTTCCCTTTTTTCAGAGAATAGGCGCTAAAAGTTGAAATGTAAGAATCCACTTCTTGAGTTGGCAGAGCACTATTACAATATAAAAGCTACTGTCCACACAGCTCAATTCTAGATTGAAGTACAGGTAATCCTCAACTCTTACCAGCATTCATTTAAGGATTTTTCAAAGTTACAGCAGTACTGGAAAAAAATTCAGTTCTCACACTTATGACGGTTGCAGCATCTCCCCACGGTCATGTGATCAAACCTTGGTTGCTTGGCAACCAGCATGTATTCACAATGGTTGCAGCATCCCAGGATCCTGGGATTATCATTTGCAACCTTAACAGGGTGCTTCTGACATTAAGCAAGGACATTGGAGGGAGCCAGATTTGCTTAACAACCACATGAGTCACTTAGTGACTGCAGTCATTTCTTGAACAATCATGGCACTGTTGGAAGAAAAATCCAGTTCCAGTTCCAATCCAGGAGTAAAATGGAAGCTGATTGACAAGAGAGTTGGTTTATTGATGAGCATGTGATTCTGGGACAGCTGACAAAATGGAGTTGAGAGTGAGTGAGTTTTTATATCTTGCTTTGGGTTTTGTATTTGAGCTTTCTGTTCCTGTGCAAGAAAACGTCCTTTAATTTTCTAATGGCTGTTGTCAGATTCCTATGCAAATCCTAGGTGTTTGTCTGAGTTAATCTTGTCAACCTAATTGCTTATCTGGAGTTTCTGTCTGGCCCAGTTTTTCTGAATGGATTACCTAATCTGCATTTCCAAAAACTGGCCTCCTCAGTTTCTGCTTGGGGCAGGGAGACTGGTGCTGGTTTCTGCCTCCCTTAAGATTTTTTTTTCATTTCTCCTTTAGGGGAAATAGCCTATCCTACATTTTTAATAGGGATGACATCCAGCAGGTTCTGACAGGTTCTGGAGAACCAGTAGCAGAAAGTTTGAGTAATTTGGAGAACCGGCAAATACCACCTCTGGCTGGCCCCAGAGTGGGGTGGGAATGGAGAGTTTGCAATATCCTTCCCCCAGGAGTGGGGAGGGAATGGGGATTTTGCAGTACTCTTCCCCTGCCATGCCTACAAAGCCACACCACGCCCACAGAACTGGTAGTAAAAAAAATTGGTTTTCACCACTGTTTTCTAATATTCCCCAAAATATTTCATTCTCTAGGAGGGTGGGTGATGGGTGCTGACTTTCTAGAGCACAAAATGTTGTAAAATGGGGCATGGCTCTCTTAACATCTGCCTTGCTTAGCAATGGAAAATTGGGGCTCAGTTGTGGTTATAAGTCAAGGACTACTTGTGTTGCTTCTGCATAGGACATCTTATGCAAATCAACTAGATAAACACTCTAATTCTCTCCCTTCCTGAATGTTACCAACTAGTGGAAATAGTTGGATAATTATCCACCAATCTCGATAGCAATGCAGAGAGGAGAGAGCTTGGGGAGGTGGGTGACAAATTTTGATAAATGGCACAACCCACCTCTCCTGCTTTATTGTACACAGGGAAAGTCATCGCAAATTCTGTGCTCTGAGCAGATTTGAAAAGATGCAAAGTTTTGAAATAAGTACATGGTTTTGTTTTTTTTTTAAACTTGAATTGCACATGGAGGATACAGATTTTGAAAGAGTCACACTGTCCTGCCTTCCTGCACATAATCTGGAAATCACGGCACTTTCAAAATATGGTGCCACCACCAGCCTAGTCCTCAGCACTTTCTGCAGGGAAAACAAAGAAAAGAAAAGAAAAGTGGGGATGAGTGCCCAGGATAAAGGATTTGCCCACCCCAGTCTGAAGTGACATATAGACGCAGAGCTAGTCCCATCCACTCTCTATGTTCATCTTACTGGGCAATGGAAAATGCAATTGACCAGTTGCATCAGGTTATATATTTCTTTAAACCAATTCTGGGGACTGAATTCCTCATAACTTAGTTGCTGAGGTTGGGAAACACTGACATACAGAAATGGGGAAAGGCTTTTAACTTCTGTCTTCTTTGATTTCCTGATTTGTGTTCATTTCAGTTTGCTGTGAAGCATGTCAAGGTGACTAAAATCCCATATATTTCCTCTAGATCAGAGTTTTAAATGTGGTTCTAACTTAATACAGGCATCAAAAATAAAAGGAGAGCAATATGCCAGGCATAGAATTAAGAATAAGAATAAGAAGGCGACAATATTTCAGGAAAGGCCATTTCCCAGACTGTGAGAAAGTGTCCTCTATGTTTTTATGGAAGATGCCCTAGTGGTTATTTGTCCAAGAACGGGGGCAGGAGGGAAAAGTTTGACCAAAACATCTGTTGTAATCTTTTGATTGGAATGGGTTCCAGTTTTTTTGCCAGTCCATTTTCCCCCAACCTTAGGAAAGAACTCCAGAACATCTTTTGAGTTCAGAAAACTCAATACAGATGTTCTAGCAGAGGTGGGTTCCTACTGGTTCTATAGAACCAGTAGTAACTCCGCGATGATGTCATGGGGCCAATTCTGTCGGTGTCTCCATGGGCGGCGCCATCTTGGATTTTGCTTCTGCGCATCCGCAGAAGCTATTTTTTATTGCTGTGTGTGCGCTCGTGCGCTCTGTGCGCACGCTCGAGGCACAACCTTGAGCGAACCAGCAGTAAGAAGATTCAGAACCCACCTTTGTGTTCTAGTAATATTTTGAGCTTTGGGCTTCTTGCATGGCTCAGATCAGAGGTGGGTTTCATCAGGTTCTGACCAGTTCTGGAGGTAGTGGAAATTTTGAGTAGTTCGGAGAACCTGTAAATACCACCTCTGACTGGCCCTGCCCCCATCTATTCTCTGTGTCCCAAGTCTCAGATGAAGGGGAGGGAATGGGGATCTTGCAGTATCCTTTCCCTGCCACGCCCACCAAGCCCGCCCACAGAACCGGTAGTAAAAAAAAATTGAATTCCATCACTGGCTCAGATGGGCCTCATCTAATGGTGGCAGTTGACTGATTCTGTGTGGACTCAAAGGCTTAGGAGCTGTGATAGGAGATCACCAGAAACGTCATGGCAGAAAGCTAGCCTGGAATAGCAGTCATCTGAGAGTAGGTAAGAATGGCAAGCCATCTCTGCAATCAAGAAGTTTCCAAAACAATTATATCCATATAGTCAAATGGAGCCAAGTTTAACCTGAGGGCATCGTTACTATTTTGTTTATCAGTTGCAAGAATGTGTTGCAGAATCTAGGAAGCATTCCAATTTTCCACAAAATAGCATTGTGCTGTTGAAATGGCAGTTTTCAGACTCCATTTCCAGAGTACTGGAAACAATTATTTTCAAAAGGAACTGGGGGTAGATTTTGAGGTTTTTGCTGTTTCCTCATGCTGCCATTTATAGGCCTTGAACCAGAGGTGGGTTCCTATTGGTTCGGTTCTACTGAGTAGGTGATGTCACAGAGCCGGTTCTGCTCCGTGGGCGCCGCCATCTTTTCTTTTTTTGGGGGTGAGGATTTTTTTTTGGTTTTTTTTCTTCTGCGCATGCGCATAAACCGAGTTTCCGGCACTGCACATGTGTCGCCATCTTGTTTTTGGCCTTTTTGTTGAGGGGAGTTCGGGGCTTTTTTCTACTGTGCATGCGTGCATGCACGAGGCACACCCACGCAGCGCAGGAGGCAGTGAACCGGCGGTGAGGTAAGTTAGAAACCTCCCCCTGCCTTGAACCTACATTCAACTTCAGGTTGGATTGTGAGAATTAAACCACAGCTAACATTTGAAGATTCTAAGCCTGCATTCACCTGACATGTTGCAGCTGCCCAAGAACCCTTCCACTGTGTACCAACATGTCTGTGTGGACAACTGTCCCCATTGCTGTCCACATTTTATGTTTTTTTCTGAATGCTAACCAGGCATATTGTTAGTGACAACTATGAGCCTGGAAAATTCTGTTTCTATTCTTCTTTCCCGGGGTGTAAATCAATCTGTCTTACAAACAACCCTACCATTTCCCTGAAAGTATAATGCTGATCTAACATGCAAGGAGGTGGCTTATAGACATTATTGAAATAATATAAAGTTAATGTACAAATGTGTTGGTGACCTCTTTCTTCCATTCCTGCTTCTCCTTCTCCAGAGCCCAAGAAACAGCGGATTACTTGACTGAAGACTTGCTCCAGGTGAGGCACTGGGTTTCATCTGTGGGCATGTGCTTACCTGTAGTCCTGTGCTGGTAGAGAAGGCGTCACTTGTCTTAGAGAGCAGTTTGTTTTCTCTCTGTGTCTGAGTCACGAGACAATCTTGGACTGGAATCATCCTCTCCCGATACAATCCAGGTCTACTAGTAAGCTGTGTCGTGCAAACTGAGTATAATAAGACTCCACTGGGTAGGAGTGGGGGCAGAACACCCCAGAAGATGCAGAGTGTTCATGAAACAACAGACTAGCACAGGGATTGACAACCTTAAACACACAAAGAGCCATTTGGACCTGTTTCCCACAGAAAAGAAAACACCGGGAGCCACAAAATCCTTTTGACTTCTAAAATGAAGATAACACTGCCTATATCCAATTTCTCGCCATATATTAAGCATATTAGTAAACCAGTCTCATCAGCAGTGAAAACAAATGAATTTGCCCACCAACCATTAAACATTCTGTTTTCTTCTGAAACTTTTCTTTTCTTGGATTTATCATGGTTGGCCTACCGGCAGTCGAAAAGCTCAATAAATCATGTGCCTGTGGGTGTCGCACATTGGCAGTTGTGACACATATTTTGAGCGACAGGAAGCCACAGCAGAGGGATGAAAGAGCCACACGAGACTTCAGAGCCGCAGGTTGCTGACCCCTGAACTAGCAAAACTTTAGAACAGGCAAAGCTGCAAATGTACTGTGAACTGGGTCTCTTTCCTTAGATTAATGGAATTCTGAAGAGACTTTCAAATGGATAAGTCTTAGTGCCATCACTCACAAGACACTTTAAAGTCATTGGGCCTTTGTTTACTTAACTGGGTTTTTTTCTGGCATAAAAAGCCTGGGGGGGGGATAAGACTATAATATTTGAATTCAATGTAAAATTCTGACAATAAAAATGATGACTGGAAGTGCTGCAGATGAATGTAATGTACATATTTTAGTCACAATCTCCAAAAGACTATTCTGGGTGTGCTTTCAAAAGTGGCTGCATGTTTTAACTCCAGCTGTGTCATTTTAATAACAGTACAGTGAGTTTTAAGCACTGCAGGAGTCCATGAATAAATATATTTTATCAAATGTGTATGTTACCCAACTCTTAACAATTGAGTGTCTCAATATAAAATGAGATTATAACAATAACCAGTTAACACTGATTTAAACAAGCAAAATTGTGAGTGACTGACTGGCCAGGATGAAGGAAAGGATGCTATTTGCATAGATATGCACACAGACTTACAGTATGTGTGGGGAACCACGGTGGATGCATAGAAAATGAATTTCTCCTTATTTCTTCTCCGCTAACTGTTCCACTTTCTTTTTTTAGGTTGAACAGAGAATTGAACCAGTCAAACGGGCAGCACACAATGTGCACAAGAGGCTTGTGGCTTGCCTCCAGGGGCAACATGGGACAGAACTGGACAAACGGGCGGTAAATCTCATTTTTCCTTTTTGTGGGGTTCTTTCTGGATCTCAATTCACAATATCAGAAGCACATTTTTTTGTGCTTCGTGCTAGTTCTCAATTATAAAACATCTTTCTTTCCCCACCTCACCTTTTTAAAAAGCTGATACTATTCTAAACTGAGGAAAAAAACTGCAATGGGTACACAGTAATTTATGCCTATAGATTTTTCCTTTCCATGGCTCCAGCTTTAGGTGCTGATCTAGGTTGTAATACAGAGTTTTATCTCCAGCTTTGCTACTGTAACGCTCCTATGCAGATCTCCAAGAGATTAAAGAAATTTGGGAATTAAATTTGTCTAATTTAATTAGACAAATTTAGTAGTCTAGGTGTGGCCTTAGTAAGGCCACACCTAGATTACTGTATCCAGTTTTGATCACCATACTATAAAAAAGTTGTTGAGACTCTAGAAAGAGTGCAGAGAAGAGCAACAAAGATTATTAGGGGACTGGACGCTAAAACACATGAAGAACGGTTGCAGGAACTGGGCATGGCTAGTCTAGTGAAGAAAAGGAACAGGGGAGACATGATGGCAGTGTTTCAATATTTGAGGGGGCTGTTACAGAGAGGAGAGGTCAACCTATTTTCCAAAGCATCTTAAGGCCAGACAAGATATAATGGATGGAAACTGATCAAGGAGAGATTCAACCAAGAAATAAGGTGTTTTTTTTTCTGACAGGGATAACAATGAACCAATGGAACAGTTTGCCTTCAGAAGTTGTGGGAGCTTTGTCACTGGAAGCTTTTTAGAAGAGATTGCCATCTGTCAGAAATGGTGTAGGGTCTCCTGCTTGGGCAGGGGATTGGACTAGATGACCTGCAATGTCCCTTCCAACTCAGGGATGGGTTCTAATTTACCTTGCTAGCAGTTCGCTGTCTCCTGTGCGCACGTGCATGCGCAGTAGAAAAAAGCCCCCAATATTTTTTTTTAAAAAGGCAGAAAACAAGATGGCGACGCATGCACAGTGCCGGAAACTCGGTTTCTGCACATGTGCAGAAGAAGAAAAAATCCGGGGGGGGGGATTTTTTTCAAAAGATGTCGGTGCCCACGGAGCA